>JAIPRN010000761.1:0-67027 GCA_025469175.1 Geopemphigus sp. TES_GeoC_2020
TGACGATAATATATTTATAAATTCTGTTTTTATAATTACACATTTAAAAATAAGCTACAAATAATATATTTTTAATTTATATTAATTTCTATATTGTTTTTTTCTTTTTAGAATAATTGCTGTCAAAGATCATTCCGATTAAAGACGAGATTGAAAACAATCAAAATTACAAACTTAATATATAAGTATAATAATTAATATAAAGTAGTATGATAGATATAAAAAAAAATATATTTATAGAAATTGGCTGGTAGGAGAAGCTTATGTAAAGACTTAAAAATAAGGGCACTCAAATTTATAGATCATCGTTAAATTAAATAGTAGTCATTAGTGGCCAGGCTAACTATTTGAAATTTTAGATTTATTTTGTTCATTGTTCATTATTAAACTACTATTTAAGCTGCTATACCCTTTTTTTTTCACGTTATCGGCAATACCCTCACTGGCCCAGAAAGCCTGAAGGCCGTACTTCGGACCAGTGAGTCGAAGCTGCTATACCCTATCTGCTGTTTCACATTAATTACAAATTAGGTTCCATACAAATTTTGATTTAGTATATTAATAATTATGGAAGAATCCAAATATATTTTTTGTCTGTGAGATCAGTTTTGTTTGAATGTTACTTTTTCTATGTCTCCCTACCAGCTAAATAACACCCGTTAAAAAAGTTGCAATTCATGTGACGCCATACGGTGATATATATAATTTAAGTTTTAAGTGTATTTGTTAATTTTTTACGCATTTATATTATTTTAAATATCATTATAGTTTATTTGGCAAATAAACTTATATTTTAATCCTTACATTTTTTTCTTTGTTATTGAGTCCATATGTGTCATATCGTTAAAATATTATAAGGGACCATCAACCAAAATAGTAATTAATTGAGCTAGTAAATTCCATACACTTTTCAATTAATGTTGATTGTATAATAAACTATTCAGAAAATGCTAATAATCGCTTCAGGTCAGTTATGAATAAGCTGATAACTGTCTTCCAACGATTCACACCAAAATGAACGGTTGTTGATCGCAGGATTCTCAATTATACGTCAAATGTTTATATCAATCTAATTCAAACGGTAACACAAATTTGTGGGCTAAACTAATTATGTTGGTGTTCTTTTACACACTTATAGAAGGTTCAGTTATAAAATAAACAAACAAAATTACTTTAAAAATGGTTTTTCAAATACGAATAAATGCTCGTATATTTCAAGTCAAATGCTAGACGAAACGATATACGATAATTTTTTTAATTTTGTAGATTATATCAGTTATTTTTATCATCGGTTAAACGCAATATACCAAATTTATTCAGAAACAATATCGTTTTAACTGCAATATGAAATTGTAGTTAATCCTAAACATTAACACTAATATCTGTATTGCCTAGTGTGCAGCGTTAATTGTATAATAATGTCCTATTATAACTATTTGTTAATCGATTGTATCGACGAATAGTTGAAAATTGAAATATATGTATAATTGATAATATTTTGGGGAGAAATTAATATAACCAATTGTACAACATGTATAAATCAACGAGGCATACTCAATGACATTACGACATATTATATTACAAAATAATAACTTTTCATTACGATACATTGTTTAAAATTTTCATTATCTACACACATTTCCTTCGCCCAAAATTCACATGTTCTGTCAAAGAACACGCGATATTTTAAATCTTATAAAAAAAAGTTAGCGTTTGAATTAAACTTGCGAAACATTTCTAAAGATAAAATACTAACGTTTCATAAATGAATAAACGTAATTATATTAGATTTCACGTTATAAATATCTATAAATTGATTAAAAAAATTCGAAATAACTATCGTAATAAAATGTAAAGAGATAATTCGACATAAATTCAACTTCCCTATCCAATTTCTTTTTTTTAAATTTAACGCGAAACGATAATAAATACATTTTAAATAATGTCCAAATTCAACGGTTATTACATATTAATGATTACGCTACATTATAAATAAACTAAAAGTTTATAAATGTTTCTCTTAAAGATCAAGCAATATCCTTTAAAGACTTGGTATTATTAAAGGTATATTTATATTATCGATAAATTTTAGTCGCTATATACGACACGTATATTACTGACTGAATCGATCATCATCCTCGCCTTAATCCCATCTATTTGGGGTCGGCCACCTTAAACCTCCATTTGCCCCGATCTCCCACATCTTCGACGCACACACCGGCAATCCTCATCAATCGTGTTTAACCACTTTGGTCTTCCTCTTCCACACTCAATTTCATAACCGTTCTTACTGCTTCCGAATCTTCTCTCCTCATAATATGCCCAAACCATCTAAGTCTATTATCCCTCATATGCTTCCTCTTATATATTCATTTCTTATCCTATCTTCTCTTGTCACCCCACTCATCCATCTAAGCATTCTCATCTCGGCTACGCTCATTCCCTGCTCTGTTTTCTTATTCACCGCCCAACATTGCTGGTCTCACTACACTCTTATAGAACTTGCCTTTCAGTCTCATTGGAATTCTCACTGACTGAATCGATATATAATATATTAAAAAAAAAAAAAATTAGAAAAATTACAATACTACAACAGTATATGTACAGGTATGATAAATCCACGAAACAATAGCAAAATTGTCTTCTTTTATAACCAATTTATCAATTCGATTTAAGAGAATGGTCGCCGATACCAAATAGTTGCGAAAGAGACGAGGGAGGAGAATTTATCATTTTAGAATTTAAATAAACGTTTAAATATACTAAATATTTGAATTTTAGTTTCTACGTACGTATTTATACATTATGTGCAAATTGCGGACCGAATTTATACATCGTATGTCGATAACGAAAAATAATATTATATTTACTTTAAGTCGTGAATATTTATTATTACATAACGCGTGTCCAAAACGCAATTTGTTATTCGTATACAGAATTCGTGCATAAATCATGTATGTTAAACAAACCAACGCAAAAGTTTGACCATATTTTTCTGAGCCAGTTTAGAATATCAAACATTCCGTCGCTAATATTAATATAACGATAATACGTGCAACGGATTATAAATTAAAATGTGTGCTCCGAATCGTACATACTTCGCCGTGATAAAACTCCGAGCTCCTATAGGCTGTCACAAGCTGCGTAAAAATACCCCGTGCTTGTTTTACTCGACAACGTGCGTACGCGAAACCTACCGGTGTAAGGTGTGTAACGAAGAAAATGTAGTAACGTTTGAGAGGAAATTTCGCGACGAACATGACCCATACGTAATCATAATGGAGAGTACGATAGGAAATAACACGCGTATTTAGCAAAACTACAAGAAACCAAACACTGGAGAGTATCTTAACGCGAAACGACTGGAACGGGCTGGTCACGTGTTTACCAGTTGACTGAAGCTTGTTGTACTGGTTGGGAACTGAAGGGGGAGGAGTCAACGATGGATAGCGGTTGAGGGCACAAAATGAAACGGACAATTAGGATAACCGATAGTGATGTCAAGGGATTGCGGCGTACGGAGAATAAAGATTCGATAAAAGCGTGTAAAGAGGCTCGGAACGTATAGTATTCGATTTTGACGATCTACGCTGACTTCGGCAAAAAGTATCCGTGCCGGATATCAAGCTCAGGTAAAGCGCGCTAGAAAGTATACCCGAACGTTTAAATAAAAAAAAAGTGTTACCGTATTTTTATTTTTAAAAAAATCTACAATTTGTACACGGGACAATAAGTCGAAAGAATAGAACGAAAGGCCGTGACTTAAGGGAAGGGGCCCGTTGGCAACACCCTCGTTAATTTTGTTATTTATTTATACGATTAGCGAGTGATATATGTATTCTTTTTTTAAAATTAATATTATCGTAACAGGTCACGTGACCCGTATCTTTTTAGTGTACGGTTTTCAGGTAGAGCGAGAGAAGACATATTTTTTATAGGAGAGTTTGTGCGTGAGTAGAGTTTATTACGAAATCTTTTATAGTACGAAGAGGCCAGTGCTTGTTGAGATAATTATGGTGTTTGTGAACAGAAGCGTTTGCTAATGGTATACCAAGGTACGTCCGTAATTAGCCAAAGAGATACGGTAAACGATTAAAAACAAAATTTCGGCCGCTTAGGTTTGGTAATTGCGGCACACCGGTTAGGCCTTTTTCGTTACGTTCGTTCGCGCATTTTCTTTCGTTTATTTATTACAAACAGAGGCCTCTACGTGTTTCGTTCACGACCGTGCGAGTTATACTAACTACGTTGTTGACGCCATACAGTTTTGGAACACGCACCGACGACTTCACAATATATTCACGCGGCGTTTCGCCGTCAGGGCCGACGTGGTGAACGTGATTTTCCGAGGCGGAAGACGTCGGTCGGTATTTACACGAAATAAACGCGAAACGGGCCGGCGCCCGTTTTATAAATAACGACAACGCGGCGAGAATCGTTTGTCGGTCGTCGTCAGCGGGTGGTAGAAGTTAGAACGGACCGCTTATGATTGGCGACGAACGAACACGGCGCGTTTGGTTTTACGCGGACACGCGCGTTAACGATCCAACACGAAATCGTCGGATATTTTCAAAATACGCGCGTCAAATTGAATGTCCAGCGAATCGATTTGGCGATTGAAATAGTTGAAGCGAATAATAATAAAACGCCAACGAACGTTTCTTGACGCGAAAACGAGCGTAGGTATTTTTCGTGTTTACACGGGTCACGCGGGACGAAACGGAAAGCGTAACCGCCTGAGGAACAGTTTCGCCGGCACGTTCGTCGCAAGTTTAAGGAGGAAGGGCGCCGCCGCTGAACCGCCCGTAGCGTTTAATCATCTTCCCTTCGCAGTGTGGTCGTGCGTCTCGTGACGGTCTCACCCTCCAGAACGAAGACGGTAATAAACCGGTGTCGGATTCCGATGGCCGCGCGAGGGTATATATATATATATATATCTTCGGGCATTCGTCGTTGGTGGGCACGGTGGCTCGGCCGACTGTACTATACGCAATGTCCCCCCCACCCGGACGTGTAACAACGTACAGGGATTCTTTTAGACCGCGACGGTCGCGGGGCGAGGCCAACGGGAATCACACACGAGCATTGTTCATCAGGCGCGCGGCGTTGCAACAGCGGCGACGCGTCGTCTACGGCAGTACTACGTGTACGCGACGCACGAACCGTATGCGTGTCCTCTCCTTCCCGTCGGCTCCACCGTATTAATAATAATAATAATAATAATATTCGACGCGGAGACGACCAACGTGATTGGACGTAAGCGTTACTCCGCCGTCGTCGCTATTTTACCGGCACGGAAGAAGTAGGAGAGCGCGGACGTGCGCGAAACGATTTCCGTCGTGTTCCGTAAGTACGTAGTCATTTCGCACGTCGGATGGTCGCATACGCCGTAATTGAGTCGCTCGCCGCCGAACTTGTCCGTTTGCGCGCCAGAGACGATACAACGAGTTTTCACCACACCCGTTGTCCGGCAATCGGACTTTCTTCCGTTCGTCCCCGTCGATGGAATTAACGCGACTTGCCCCCCGGGGGGGGGGGCACTAACGTAAACGACGTTTTAGATTCTTTTATGAAAACCCGCCGTGTTGTACCGCACGGGGCGAACTTTTTGAAATAACTAAACCGTTTCCTCGGACACGTATTATTTCCGCTTTTAATCGCTCGACGTACTCTATCGCGCTTGTGTTTGGACTTTTAGTTCGTACATGTCGTTCGAAATCGCGTACGTACTACAAGTACGTAAAATCGTATAAAATAAGCGGTTAAAGTTCTCGCGACGGATTTGGACGAGTTGCGCCGACGTTAGGAACGACCAACATTTTATCCCACTAGTTTATTCGCTCGTCGAAGTGCCGTCGCTGGACGGTCTCTTCCTCAAGCGTTCGTGACAATAATCTAAGTAATTCGCTTCGACTTATCGTACTATTTCCGATACAGATGGTCGAATATTGTAATAAAAACTAAAAAAAAAAGTTATTCGCAAAGAATATCGTATTAGAACGACTGTAATGTCGCGAAACAGGGTGAATTGCGACAATTGTTTACGAGGCGTTCGAAAATTTTTCTACACAAAACGAATAATTACTAATCAATAATCAATCGCGTTCAATTTTACGTACATTTCGTTTTACGCGTAACTGAATCACCACCTAATTATACACACATATATAAGTTATCTTAATATGCAAAGTTTGTTTTTTTAGTTTTGTTACAACACATCCGCTTTTTTGGTGAACCTATATGTATGACGAAAATCGAATACGTTTTAATTTAGACGCCAGAACATAGAACGTAATATAAAATTAAAAAAAAAAAACGCTTTAAATAATATTTTTATACGCGCTTTCCCAGACGCGTATTGGCTCACCGGCTACATCGGAAAAGTCCCGGAAGGTCCTCCTCTTCGTGTTTTAGTATCTGAGCCCTCCACACGCACGAAATTTGCGTACCTCCTCGATTCGGAAAAACTATTACTGTACCGGCAACTACGTCTTAAAAACCGGAGATTTGTTATTTTCGTTTATTAGTAACGGATTACGAATTTCGTTTTTAATTTTCATGAATAGAAATTTCGCGTAAGGACCTACGTAATTGTGTTTGGAGAAACGCGAATGTGCCTAAATCGCGTTCGCCGGCAGCGAGTATGACGTGCGGCGTCGTCGGATACACAGGCGTACAGCCGGCGAAGGGGAGGAACAAAGTTCGAACACGAAATTAAAATATCTCTCGGTTGACGCGTAAACGCAAAATTGCCGTTTTCGAATTTTCGTAACGTCGTTGTACATACGTTTTTATGCACGGAATTTATATTTCTTCACTACGGCGTCGAGTGGATCACGGAAAACAAATTTGACCCAGTACCTTGGACTACTACAATCTAATATTATCGAAATTCGTCAAATCGAGTTGAATTTAGCGAACGGGGCGGCATACGTTTATTATATTTTCTTTCGCGTCAAACACGCGACGGTGGGCCTAATGTTCTCTTCGCGTTTCACGCGAACGTCGCTATTTAATTAACTCGTAATTAAACCGATTATTAATCGAATACGCGCCGTTCGGCCGTTGCGTTGATAATCGACGTCGGTAACGTGCGCTCTTTCGCCCCGACCGTTTTTTAGATTCAACATGTCATCGGGGACGGGTAATTCGGAGTCGTCATCGCCCAATTCTACGCAGTTAAAACGCAGCAAAACCGAATACCACGATTTGTCGAAGCTCGGAAAAACTGAAAGTACGTATAACGATTGTAACATGTCGTTTATCATAATATAGGAGTACGCGCGGCCGTCCAATCCTAATAGGCCCGAGGAGAGGTTACCGAAATTAAAATCGCGAATATTCGCGGTGCGTTTGCACGGAATCGACGATTCCCGCGTAATTATTACTTTTCAGATTATTGTTTAACGAAAAAGCGTTAGACGCCCCCACACCACCCCTAGCATATTATTGGTTAAAACGCACGAACTAGCGTCGCTTTGTTTCATATTTGAGGTTCCATTCGTCCGTTATTTGTTTCGTCAATTTTACGTTGAAATCTCCAACGAGCAATCTATAGTCGTTGACGGGTATTGTTAACGTTTGAAAGGACAATAAACAATAAAAAACCGTTCTTCGTAGATATCGTTCGTCGGAAATATTTCTATTATTGTCGTTTAATTAAACGGTTCGTCAATAGATTTCGACCGGACTTGAGTGGATTATTATTACAAATGTTAAACAAAACGTCCGCCGCGTTCCACCGGTTGTCCAAGTTCCGTCGTATATAAATAGTTTACGTTCCGTCGTTGGGAGCTTTAAGTTTGACACAATTTACACCGACGATACGTGTCCGACTTCATTCCCGAATTCAACGGCCGACACGAATACTCGTTGCGTAAGCCAAAGTAATTTCGACCGGCAACGACGTGAATATCGCCGCCGACCGGACATTTGTTACGGACAAATTCGACGATAAAATATATTTCGAGTTTCCCGTTGGGTTTGACGTGAATGTTACGTTATTAACGTAGACGGGCATTTCGCGCCGTAATAAACGAAATATAAACGGCGACTGGAACGGAAACAATACCGATAAAGATTTCCCGACGTAATATTACGGGCGAGCGGGCCCCCAACGGTTTTCGATTAATTGGCGGTGGAATTTAATTATCGTCGAAAAGTAGAGGAAAAAAATTGGTAAAAAGTTTCGTGCACGGGCGGGCCACGGTCGTTCAATTAACGTTCCGCTTTTATCCGGATACGTTTATAGGACAACGTTAATTTAAATCTAATCGCGTTCGTACGTGAAAAGCAATTTAAAAACCGTCGAGCCGCCCTCCCGGACATTTCGAAACGTTAATAAAAGCTATTACCACCGAGTCGTTTCATACCTGTTTACAGAGATTACAATTATTACGTCTATGTACGGGGTCCCATTGTTAATCGTAAAACACGTAAGCAGCGCGGACACAAGCAAACGTTATTGTATTAAGATATTCTCAACACTACGGCGACTTCGCCTAAACATGTTCGGTCCATATTTTTCTTCGCGTATTTCGAATTTTACGTTCGACGTTTCGTCCATGCAACAACGCGAACAAATTCGTAACGAGACTCCCGGGGACGGCAATCGAAATAACGTACATCGTAGCAAAACGCTTCGTTTCCAACGTTGTCGCCCAATCACCTCGGTTTCGATACCGACCAGGAATTGAACGGAGACCACCGGGTTAGGTTTTTTTTCATCCGTCCGTGGGTCTCGCGGTAGACAAATATTTCGACTCGTCGGCCAATATTTTTTTTTATAAAAAAACAGCGAATATAAAACACGAAATTTTTAATAATATGTTACATAATAAATCGTCGAATGAATAGCTCGATTGTTATCGCGTAGGACTAGAAATACGTTTGATACGTTGGGAAATGACCCTGTCGTTTTTGTACTACTAAAATCTTCTTTTCCTAGCGTTCCCAAACACGACTAAATCTGGTTCTGTTTTTAGACGAACCGTAGCGTTTCTAAAAATACGCTTATTAATGGCTCGATGGAACAAAAAAAAAAAAAATACGTATCGAATAATAATTACCAGTTTCGGGTTTATTATTATTATTTTTTTTTTTATATATATAGAGAAGTCGTCCAAACATCAGGTTAACGACGGAAAGGCTTCTACTAAAAACAAAAACGAAGACGCAACGTTACAGTCGAAAACGTCGAACGGAAATAAATAGCGGACGGCGGACACCCCATAACGATAAGTTCATTACGCATAATAGGTACGTTATTGTAATAATATAAATTACTACGTCAATAGCGCGACTAAAATTATTCTTCGTAAAACTAAAATCGAATATTGTTCTTTCGCTCGAACGTCGTACCTACTACCTATGTGCCTAAACCGGACAAGTTTTGCCAAATTATCCAACGCCATTTGCGAACATATTCAAATAATACGAGTTACGTTACCCGCGACGTCTATCATTACGATGTTAACACGATCTATTTATATTATTATGCGCCAAGTTTTATAGTTTCATAAATGCTACAATTTATAGTATACAGTAGAAAAAATCGGGCGCGATCAAAGTGACGAACTTGCGTTTAAGTCAATATGATAGATCTCATAACACGAACGAGTCTCCGTTTTATAAATACGTAATTTCATTTCGAAACCTAAAAGAACCGTTTATACACAGGTTTTAACTTCTCAAGTTCTCTTCTCGATAATTACGCCTATATTTGACGCACGAGGTAAATACCAGTTTTTTTCATCGTCTATAACATAATTAATCGTCGGTGATTAAAAAAAAAAAAACTAAAATATATCGGAAAAATAATTTTTGTTTGGGCTACGTTTAAAAATATTGTGCACCGGGGGAAAAACCGTAACGATTGCCGCGGATATCGATTGAAATGGGACACTTCTTAGACAGGGGCTTCGTATAAAGTTGTACTATCGTTTGAACTTCAAAACAACAATAAATTATCTAGTCGAAATACGATTCGAAGTGACGCCAGTGAATGAAAAAACTATCGACATCACGAAAATCGCGAGTATCGTCCGGTGAAATTGTCGACCTGCGCGTAGTGGGCGATTTTTGTTCGCAACGCCATTAAAGTACGTTTATAATACACGTATAACATATATATTTAGGAAGATATATATTATATTGTATAATTAACGTAAGATTTCCGACGTTTTATTCGTCTATGGAATGTATATTATATATATATCACTTTTTAACGTTTCGACTGTACAGTTTTTGTTTCGTTTTTACGTTTTAACTATTATATTTATTATTTATTCGTATTTCTAACAAACGTACCGGTTAATGTTGATCGGAATTTCGGTAGCAGTTCTGTAATTTCGTACGAATAACAATCGATGCAAAAATGTTTATCGTATTAAACAAACGATAACAACACGGAAAGTCCGCGGTTACAAGTATTCACTAAGTCGAAAGTAAATTTTACGCTTTATCGACGGGTCGCTAGACAAAGGCGCGTCGTGGTGTTTCAACGGAAAAGACCGCGATCGAAGTTAAACGACTACGAGTTAAAAGCTAACAATTAGTTTTAAAAGCGTCGGAAACGAGCGCCCTTATATATATGTATATAAAGACACTACCCTAATATAATTGATGCTGAAATACCCGAAAATCGGTCGATTTCATTATCCGCAGTGTTTGTAGTTGGCAATTAAGGGTAACAATATATGAAACCCGATCACGGATATATTTTATGGTCGGGGGTTGAGAAGTTCAATTCTTAGAACTTGTTTCGACCCTTCTAAGTTAACATTAAACGCCGTCCGTTTGGGTTATTATTACGAACTACGGAAGTTGTCGATAGGGATCGACGTATGTAATATACCCCGAATAAACGGAATGGTTAAAAGGGCATAAGTAACCCAGGCCATTTCGTTACTCTCAAAATGGACATTTAACGTCATTTTGACTCCACACCGTTTACACTTACGAACCATCAGTTCGGTACACCCGCTTTATAGGTATACAAAGTTAACTATTTTTGAGCTCGTCCGCCTTTTTCGCTATTCGTAAGCGTATACAAGTATAACACAAAAATGTGTAATCGTGAAATCGTCCGTCGTCGTCCCGCGGGCGCGTGTTATTCAGCTAAAAACAGAAAGTGCCTTCGTTACATAAACCGTACCGCCAAATACGAATTAGCGCGGACGAGGTACAAGCTGACCATCGTCTGCCAAACACATGTTGCGTACACCTACGCGACGCCGCCGTGTTCACTAACGACGATTTTCGTTACGGAAATTTAACTTTTTGTTTTTCGATATTCGAGGTGCCGATCATCACGATATCGATCGATTTGGCTAACTGACCCGTGTTTAATTCGATCGGTGTTTAAAACAAATTTCGAAATCGGTTTCGACGAGTTGCGTAAGAATCGAAAATTATCGACGATTCGTTCGTCTTGTAGTCGCTTTTTGCGTAAAAATTTCGCAAACCGAGTTTACCGACTTTACAAAGCGTACACGCGCGGCGGGTCGTTCGACCCGTTTTATTTGGCGTCCATGCTCCTCCGATTCAGGGCGACGTTCTTTAGACATTTTTCGCGAGTACAACGGACGGCTACGTTTTCTTTTGAAAAACATACCGGTCCACCCCGTCGTCGTTCGCTACAATTGAAAATCCCGCGTAACGAGGACCACGCACGTAAAATTCGTGAACACCGGGGGAGGGGGGATGTGTATATATACGGGCGAATGGATAAGCCGTCCGGGTCGCTAGGGAAAATGTAAAAATAACCTCGCCATAAATCCCCGTCGATCGTAACGTACGTGCGTACGTATAAATCTGTTCGGGTAGGTCCCCTTCGATAATGGTTTCGATGAATATGTAAGGACGGGAGATTTTTACGTTGTTCGTTCCTAAAGGCGGCGGAATTTCGTCGTGTACGTGTTATTGTTATTCGGGCGCACGCGCACCAGTGTGAGCGTGTGTCGTTGTGCGTGCGCGCGCCCGTGTGTGGTGTGTGTGTGTGTTTAGTGGTTTGACAAAAAAAAAATACTGGAGCCGCGGGCAGGTGGGGAGGAATACCTGAAAAGGTAGGAATGTCGCCGCGTCTTAAAAACGGTCGGTCCGACGCCGCTGCTCTCTGCACCTCCTCCGCCACTCACCGTCCGCCGGTCCGACGACGCGTTACTGTCACCTTCGTTTCCCGTCCGTCGGGTCATTTGGTCATTTGGTCACTAGGTGCGACGTCGTACGCTCCTAATTCTTGTTCGTTCAGTCTCGCACGCCACTACTACTCAAACAACCTTGGGCCGTTGGCATTTTCCGGCCGGTAAGTATTAACCGTCCTTTTTATTTATTCGTCACCACCCTAACCGCCGCCGCCCCTACGGGTAAAAAACACGCGGATTCGTAAATTTCGTCCCCAACACCCTTACTCGTATACGTTCACTTTTGTTTGCGCGCGCACACGACGCGGCGCTCGGTGAATGTACGTAGATCTACAAGGGGTGGGGGATCTAATGGCGGCGATCTCGTTTTTCGAGTAAAAAATTGAATTCGAAACCCGGTAACGGGTTTGGCGCGGTGAACGGGGGGGGAGGGGTTTAGGAAATACGACGAAAACGGGCGGGCAAGGATCGTAATGGTATCCCGCGTTCGTTTACGTCGGAAACCGCGACGGACGCGTTTCACGATTTTTGGGCGACCCGTCCACGACAATAAAAGGACGGCGGCGTTTTTCGTGTACGAATATTTTCGGAGCACGATTCGCCGCCATTGCCACCCATCCAAACTGGTTTTCGTGCCCGGTACGTTACGCGCAGTATACCCGTGTGTTCGTAACGTCAGGACCCGAGCACAGATAAGGCCGTATCGATAATTATAGCCCGGTGCTCGGTAATAAATTATTTCCAAAATGCGTCGTCGTCGTCGTCGTCGTCGTCGTCGCCGTCGTTCGTTATCGCCGCGCGCCCGACGTTGATGTAACTCCGAATATATCGGCATCGACGGCGGCAGTCGTTGTACGAATATTTGTCGGAGAGGTTGGATCGACCGATCGCGCGTCGTCCGTTTTGTATGGTACGATCGCCGTTCACAAAACAGCCGTCATCGTACATTGCGCGTAAGTTTTATTGATTTCAACAATTACCCTGATCATCATCGCGTACAAAAATCGATCAGCTTAAAATGGCCGTGCAGCGTCGACGATTATTATTTCGCGTTCGTCGACTCTATCGTAGGAAAAGCGTACGTAATTGGGGGGAGCTTTAGGATTGCCGGTCGGTTTTTTTTTTTTTTTTAATTGACCTTTAAATATTCGTCGTTAATTACACGATCGCGACGCGTTATGTCCATAATATATCATTATTATTCAACGTAGGGGCCAAATGTCAACGTACAATGTACGAATCAATAACGTACTCGTACACGCTCGCTATATAGTTGTAATCACGCATCGTTCATCTACTTAATATAATTGAATACTTAATATTTGCGTCGTTATTTATTCCGTGGACTATTCGGGTTAATCGACCGAGCGCCTCTTGTCAGTTGCTTTCCGACTATTCGCCGATTAATTCGGAACTTGACATTTTTTTACCACGTTCGGGTGTCGTTCGACCTCAGACGTCCGAATCGTAACACCGCTACTTCGTACGCTAATGTTTAATAAATAACGTAAGTAATTCTTCGATTTTAATCGTCTCGACGACAAATTTGTACTGCGTATTATCTGTAAATTATTCATTAATACATTTCACACTGAACAACGATTGTTTATATATACATATATATATGTAACACGCTTTAAACGGCAAAAATTGAAGGCAATTTACGTATTACAAAAGTATAATAACCTATAGGTAAATATTATTAATATTTAAACGAAACGATATGTATATGAACAGTGAAACTATTGTTGACGTTTATTTCGTGCTGACTTGATATAGTTAAAGACAAATAATGCGTTTCTTTCTTCGTTGTGTATAATAACACTTACAGAGACCCGTTATTGTATACCTATGTGTGTAATTATCGATAAGGACATAGACCGACGTTTGGACGTGAACAAAATCGTCTGAGTGTTTTTGTCGATTTATAATGTTATCCACTTTACAAAAAAACGCCTTGTGGTTTTTTTACTCGTTTATTTCTATTATGTTGATTGGTGGCTCCTAAATGGTGGGAACTTTAACCATTCCCTGTTCCTGTAGCTCAAACGGCTCGTCTCGTTGGTCGAATTAAATATTATAAGAGTCCTATTTGTTTGTACATTTTTTCCAAATACTTCTTCGCGCGTTTGTCGTTACGCTAAATTTTTCGCCTATTGGTCGAAGTCAAAGAAAGCGTATAAGTTTACGATTTTTTTCGTTATAAAAAACGACAGAACCTTCCCCCGACTACGTTCGTCCTAACCGTGAACGGGTTCTTAAAATTACGGAATTAAATTTGATACGTTTTTCCGAAATGTCCAAAAAAAAAAAAAATGCTGTGTATTTGTGCGTATATGGTGATTTGTACGCGCACTGATACAGTGTCCTCTCTAGTCGGGCTATAGTGAGAGGAGAAACTAGGCGACGTTCACGATACTATGCTCTATAGTTCACATTCCGGTCAGACTTTGTACTCATATTTACCATTACAAATTCCAATTCGTAAAACAAATAATCGGGTCTGCATTAGATTATCACGTTTTTTGTTCGTGTGTACGACCAATATTTGACTATAATCCTGTTGTTTGATTGTCGTGCGTAGTATATTCAATAAAAATAATCGATTCCAAGTCGTTTTTGAGAACAATGTCCTTTAGACGTGAAATTGTACGTCAACCTCATTTCTCCTATTAGTCTTTATTGTTATTCTTAAATCTTGAAACTTTGGACATTGGAAGGAAACCGTTGGTCTCTGTTTATTTTCAAATCGCTTAACTACCATATTTATTGTTCAACTCTACTTACTGGATTACATTTTTTAATTCCTAGTCACACTACCGAGACACGTAAAACATATTTTATGTGCCTTTCTAATCTACGAGCATATATATATATGTCTGTTTTTTAGTAAATATGTATAACATTGATTCGTTTTTACGTTCATTCATTAATGTTTTTAACGTATATTGTTTTGTAGAATAACTCAGGACTCAATTGTATTCGCAATAAAGTTCCCTAGGGCTTTCTTTAAGTTCTGTAAATATTTTAGTCTCCTCCACTCCACAAATAGTGTCTTAAATAATTACTTTTTTATCGTCAGCTAAATTTCTTGTTTAACTTCACTAATTATACGTAATTTTTATTTAAATTTTTTAGTTTTCAGATCTTTACTTATTTATTATATCTTTCTGCGTATTATCTAAAATTTAGTTTTTAGTATTTGTTCAAAGTTAATATTTATAAGCTGTGGTTTTGCAATTGACAAAGTTAAATATGTCTTTCTATCGTAAAACTTCTATTAAACACAAAAACAAACGTATATTTAAATAATTCGTTTTGTAAAATCGGACAAACGATTATACACTGTATTACCGTTATTGGGTATCAGCCTGTTTATTTAAATAAACACATTTATGTCGAATCGTTTAAATAATTTTGTATTGTAAACCGTGCACGATTTTATCGTATTAAATAAATCTAGTTCGAATCTGTAAATATACCGTTACAAAATTAACGAATAAATAACACGTGTAGAAAGGGATTAAATTTAGCTAGTATAGGATAAACCATGTGTGCAGGGCTCGGATCAAAAAAATATTCGATAGCGTAAATATTAATTCGAAAATATTCGTCGCCGATTTATAACGCGACGCATTCATCGTGACCACGATAACGATGTACTTTTTTGTTTTTCAATCTCCTCGTTAATTTCTTTCAGTAATATTCCTGTACGTCTTGTATCGCGACAAACGTTATAAGCATATTTAAACGAAAACATATTCTTGACGTTACGGAAGAATTTTCCATTTTAGATACCCGTTTTGAAATCGGTAAAAATTAATTTTTCCCAAACTATTTTGGTTACCGGCAATAATTTGATAACACATTGGATACCTAATACCGTATGTGGAGAGTTCGGATTCGTAGACATTTGCATTTCGTTTCCTGTTGATCGTATTTTATGTACAGCGCGTACGCATAAAATACGTTTCATTAGGTACTAAATTAACTCTAAAAACAACGTCATTCTACGCATATCTTTACATAATTTTAATTATTATGTCGTATTCGATAATGTCATAAACATTTTTCATAAAATGTCAAGACAAAGACATTTCAATCGCCGAGTTTGAGGGCCGGTTCCCTATTTAGGGAAAAACCGTATTTGTGAACGATCAACGAGAGATATTACGTTTTATTCGATACGTTATGTTTGTAAAAGCATAAACATAATGTATCGACTTATCGGTCACATAAGCGGTGAATATTCACGTATACATAATTGGGCACTTTAAATATAATTTAATCGAGAGAGGGGAGAATTCGAATGTACATTAACATTCGGCTATAATAGGTATTTTATGTGGAATACCTATCCAATTTCAGATTGAAACGCGTACGGATGGTAATAAAAACAAATTTGATTATTCGTTTTATTTCTTTTTCAGAATCATGGCGATAAGTAAATCGATTATATGGTTTGCCACGCTGCTGTTATGCGCACTTAATACGGACGTAATTTGCCTTAAGCCACTCAACTGTCCGTTAGTGTGTAAATGCTTTTACAAAGAACTTGATTGGACCACCGATTGCTCAAACCTCGAATTTACGACCATACCCAATAACAAACTGTCTACTTCCACTGTTGAATTAAATATGAATAAAAATCGGTTGAAATCTATGAATGTATCATCGATCAAGGCCGATCTGAAGACGTTAAGATTGGCCGATAATTTGTTAACAGAAGTCTACACCAAAATGTTCGTCGGACTTAATTTGATCGAATTAGACTTGTCATCTAACTTCATCAGATATGTTGATCCAAAAACATTTGTGTAAGTTCATTTAGAAATTAAATATGTATTTTAAAAGTTGTCACCGTAACAGGTTTTAGCTAATATCGATGGTATTATTATTACTATAAGGAACACTTACTTAAAGCGCAACATTTTAACAAACCCTTTAATGTCTAGTGGGCACCATAGTAATTACACTTACTTTAAAAGCATTTTAATGTCACTATGAATAAATAAATATATATATACACACTTCATTTTACGATGACAATGAACAATTTCAAAAATATTTTTTAATTACAAAATTTATAAATGAAAAAAATTTTAAAAGGATTTTTGCCCGAATAAAATTATTTATTGTTTTAATTTTTATTTAAAGTATCAATTTTTCGTTGATATTTTTGTGATTAATCTATCAATATAACAATTAGCAAAATAGATTCGAATAAACACGAAATTTGCTTGAGACTCACTTTCCAAAGTTTTAATTTTTTCTTATTACAATTTAAATATCTTAAAATATGTATTTTCAAAAAAAATTAAAATAATATATTTTCATATTTTAACCGGAGCAAAATTCTTTAAATTCTTTATTATAATTTGAAAAATTGTGAATTAATGTATTTCTTCAAAAAATAATGGGACTCATTGAACAATTTTATGTTGGAGTTTTTTTAATTCGAAAATACAATAAAGATATATAAATGTAAATAATGTTAAAAATTCTTTATATAATCGACAAATTTATTGAAATATAGCTGGACATCTATATATTTTTTTTTCTTCAGTAAGCGAATTACAATTTTCTTTTAATAATGATCTAACGAAAATTACTGTTTTTTGATGTCTAACGTGAGAATATTATATAGTTTTGAACTTCTATAGAAGAAAGTCGACTGTGACAATTTTCTGCGAATTAAATTGTATTAGTATAGTTATGTACTTATGCGTTTCAAAATAAATTAATTATTTGTTATGTGTTACAGAAACATGAATAGATTTTTTTCGTTACACTTAAAAAACAATCCGTTGAAACCAGTCGAAGACGGCCCATTCATCTACTCATCTACTTTATATGACCTTTATTTACAAAATTGTAACATAACACATATTTCGCCCCAGTTCTTTTCCAAAATGGAAGCACTAGAAAAACTTGATCTTTCTGGAAATCCTCTCAAAAGCATCGAATCAGTTATATTTGATTCTCTTCAAAATTTAAACATTCTAACTGTTGACAATTGTAGTCTTACGTACATATACACCGATGCATTTAAAGGTCTTAAAAATCTCGAGATATTAGAAATGAGTGGAAACAATTTCAAAAGTAACGTAGACTGGCCATTAGTATTTAGTCCTTTGGGCAAATTGATGCATGTCGAAATGATCAAATCCGGAGTATGGAATTTGGCAGAAGATACGTTTTCCAATAATAATTTGTTACGGACATTGTTACTGTCTGGAAATGATTTATCTAATTTGAATTTGGCTAATACTTTTGGCAAACAGCTTTTTAATTTACTTTATCTCGACCTCAGTTACTGTAATTTGAAAGGAGTTATATCCGAAGATACATTTGTCAATATTAAGCAATTACTAGTTCTCAAACTGTCGGGAAATCGTATATTTAATTCACACTTAGCCATGGCTATTTCACCTTTAACAAACCTATTGTCACTATCATTAAACGATTGTGGATTAATATTGCTGCCGAATAATACGTTTAACAATATGAGTAATTTAAAAGAGTTGAATATTTCAAGAAATCCATTGAACACCATCTTAACAGAAGTATTCCTATTACCTTTAACATCACTGGAAAAATTAGATTTGAGTTATTGCGGAATAAAAATAATTAAAAACACGATGTTTTCGAAGATGTCGAAATTAAATACGCTCATTTTATCGGGTAATAAAATAATTGATATTGAACAAGGTTTATTTGAAAATCTCAAAAGTTTAAACGTATTAGAATTAAACAACTGCGAACTCGGAAGTCTAATCGATAAAATATTTTACGAGGAAGATACACGGCCCATTAGCTTGACAGAGCTGAAACTTTCAGGAAATCCTCTTCGAATGCCGGTAGCAAGATCCATATTGCCAAGCAAATTGTCAAATTTAATTAGTTTGGACATGAGCGAATGTAATTTGACTTTTATATCGAACAATTTTTTCATACCAGCGACTAAAATTAAACATTTATTTTTGAGAAACAATAAATTAAGGAATTACCAACATACCTTGCGATTTTTGGAAGTTTTGTCCGACATCGAGGAACTAGACTTGAGTTTTAACGGGATAAACGGCATTCACCCTACTCAACTAATGCACAACAGTAAGCTTACGTCACTGAAGCTTTATGGTAATCCATGGTTATGCACGTGCAACATTGTGGACATGTGGGATTGGGCAGCGTCGATTAAAATGGGCTGGTTAGAAGGCGCAACGAAATTAAATTCGAACGAAACCAACAGGTTGATATGCTACTATGACAAGGCCTTCCCTCTCGCAGAACAATTGCCGCCACTCCCAGGACAACCATACACTGATTATATGACTTGGGAAAATTTCGTTCACTACTCGGATTGTCCATGGAGAACAATAGAGGCTAGATCGGTTTCGAAAAGAATTTCGAGGCAAGTTCACGAGAAAAAGCATAAGTCGTCAATAACTGAAAACGAAAGCACCATGTACACTATGTTTCAAAGTTTCTGTTTCGCTTTGTTGATGTTTACAATAGCGTTTGTTTTGGGCATAATATTGATACTCTGCTGTATTATTTGTAAAATAATTGTGATTTTATTATGCAGCAAAAAACCTAACGTTCCTCCAACACCAACACCAGAAGACAACGACGAACAAGTGTTTTGAAACCACAATAATATTGTAGCATGCGTATATCATACGCAAAAAAAATATAATGATAAACTAATAGGAAGACTTCAGATTTAAGTTTTAAGTAATTATTATTATGGTTATTTTACTTTTTTTCAATATTATACGCACATTTATGATATTCGTGCACGTTTTAACGTAAAAACAAAAATATTAATTTATATACAATATTTAGTTTATTATTATATCAAGTGGGTTATTTCAGGATTATTATCATTTATAATTACAAAAATGATTTAGGAAACAAACTAACAAGAATATTAGATTAAAAGTTTAAATTTTAAACAATGTATTTTTTTTCATATTCATGCCTGTTCCAATGTAAAAATATGAATATTACAAATGGGAATAGATTATTTTTTTATTATTATATTATTTAACGCACATTAATTTAAGATTATTATCAAGCATAAAATTAATATAGTTACTCATATTATTCTATAGACATAGATTGCACTTTAGTATTTAAGACGTATAATTATTATTTTACATTATAATTACAATTAATCAAATTTTTCAATAATAAATATTCATTATTACTATTGTGTTTATGTGTTAGCTAATGATTTTTACTATGTAGAATGTACGTAACGAATGTGTAGCTTATGACTACCAAATTTACAATAATTGACAGTATAATTAACAGTACGATAGTATTTCGACAGATTTGGGATAGAGTACCCTTGAATGTAGGAACATTTATCATACGTCAAGAGTGCCAGTGGACGAAGTAAACTAATAAAAATTATATATTAAAAACATATATTGTACGATACGTACTAAAGAAATTAGAAAATTAAAATATTCGTGTAAACGCTAGAAAAATTAAACGTATATTCACACAAGGTAAAGTTGAAACGTCTTAACGCTTTGAGCATTGTCTATTTAAACACGTTCTATATATTGATCGTGTTTGGTAAACTTACTCGGTGAATTGTTCTCTGAATGTGCAGTATTCGTCTTCATCAGTTCCGACGATTTCACTGCTTTTCAACTTGGGCATTTTTGATTTTCGTTTTGTTAAGAAACATTTCAAACACATTCTCGTTCACGGTTATAAAACTACTAAAATTTTCCGTTGAACGTATCAATACGTTTATAGCGAGTTAAAAATATTGTAATTAAACGTCGAAATACATTTATCGTTTGCAATTGACGCCATCACGACGCGCGCGAATAAATATTTGCCCCACATTTAAACGATCGCAATTTTCAAAGACAAATCGAACGCGAAAACACTAAGGGCGTAAAAACGCGTTTCGAACGAAAGTTATTTTAATACGACTTACGGTTCTCTATACACAACATCCGCGTCTTTATATTTTATGATTTCGAAAACATCCGATAGATGATGTTAGCGAATATAGAGTATAAACGCGAAAATTTTTTTATTGGAATTTGCCGTAGAGGACGGACGGGCGACGTTTGCCATAGTGCCTAAACGTACCAACTGCCCAAGTCGTATTATACTTTACGTACAATAATCAATTTGTGCGCCGGTTGCTTCGATTTAATGGACGACCGCAAAGTCGATAACGATTTTTCTACGTGGCGTACGTCACAATTTTTGCGATTAAGCTGTTCGATAAGCACGGTCGTGTGCCGTCAAACGCGAAGCTCGTGTTTTCCGTCGTCGATGTACACCAAAAATAGTCCAATATCGAACGATCGTCGTAATATTAATAACAACGAATTAATAAAAACAACGAGAAGAAACAATCGCGCTTTTCGTTATAAATTCGCCCGACTAATAGATTCGTCGCGGTACCGTTTTGTCATCCGTAATGGCCCGAGTAACTCAATACGTTTCGACGAATAAATAATAACGCCGGACGTAAACGGTGGCGCGAATCCGGAGAGACGTTTTTATCGTACTTTGCGAATTTCGTTAAATAAAATTTAAACGCCGAAATAATTCTCGCGTACGCGAATAGACTACAACTGCCACCGCGATGGTATCGGCGGATTTGTGGCCGAATCAGCCCATCGAACTATTTTTAGGCGGTTTTAACCGTATCGGCAAGTCGGCCGACTAGGTTTGAAGTTTTCGGTTCTACATAGAATTCGAACGCGGACTATGACCGCCGTCGCCCGCGGCCGATTAGCTTTAATCATCTACTTCGGACGTTGGAAACGGTTTATGGGCGAAACGATATTTCTCGGGACGTAATTAAAGTTAACGACGGCAAAATTGCTTCGTTCGCGTACGTGTGTGGGCGTGACCGATCGGACATTCCAGTAGTCGAAAACGTCCGTGCGTCGGACGGAAACGGAAAAATCGCTTCGGGTTGAATCGAACGAATTACGTTATACGGCTAAATAAAATCCCGGACGATTTTTGAATAGAAAAAGCGCGCGCCCGCGCGTTTTAAGGAAAATACAACGAGCAAAAGGTTATGTTTTATGATCGTACGTGACCGGCGTAGTGGCGGCGGGTAACCTGCGTGTCCATTGTTCACCGCGGCCGTCGGCCCGTCGCGACATTTCACTAACGTTCGTGGTGCCGCGCGGCGTACGTTTTCGCGTCATATTTGTCGCCATTCGTTTCGAATATTCGCGCGGTCGAAGGAATCGCGGCGGTCTTACGTGTCGTCAACATGGACGGGTTGAAACGCGGTTGGTTCAGTGAACTCACGGACTTGTTGCCGGGCAGAAGTTTCTCCATGGAAGTGGAACGTGTTCTTCACAAGGAACGGTCCGATTATCAGGAGATATTGGTTTTAAAAACGTGAGTTTTCGGTCGTTTTGTCAATAAACGCGTGTGTACGCGACGTAACGAGCAACGCGATACATATCCGACAGTCCGGGACACGTTCGTTAAGGAAAAC
This sequence comes from Geopemphigus sp. TES_GeoC_2020, assembly GCA_025469175.1. Classification (NCBI taxonomy): domain Eukaryota; kingdom Metazoa; phylum Arthropoda; class Insecta; order Hemiptera; family Aphididae; genus Geopemphigus; species Geopemphigus sp. TES_GeoC_2020. The sequence continues at coordinate 22,645 of JAIPRN010000761.1, forward strand.
GCGCCGGTACGTACGCGAATGTTCGCCATTCGTCGCATTAGAACGAATCCATTTTTCGCGAATTATAAACAGCGCCCGTACCGACCATATTTGTTTGTTGGCCGTTCCGGATGACCGGCGACGATGGATCATAAACGTAAAACCCGTCGACACGGGTCTATATACACGCGCGTATAGTTCGATGCCCCGTAAAAATATCGTAATTTTTATAACTACGGTACCGAAAATGCAAACCGTATTCGTAGACGAACTGGATTATTTGTACGCGGTTTTTTCCCGCACCGTCGTATATTCGCGAATTCGATTATTCGGTAAAACCGAACGAAACGATTACTAAACGTAATAGTTTCGTATCGGCATACGGCGCAGCGGGTATCGGCGGCCGGGGTTAAAGTTCCGCCGTTCGGGTCATTTTCGGTATTTCGCGTTATTGCTTACAACCAATAAACGGACGGCCAATAATAGAACGGAGGTCTTACGTGGACGGTGTAGATTAGTCGGCATAGTCGACGGATAAATAAAAACTACGCCGCCGCGATCATTTCGGACGAAAGTTCATTATAAACCGTTGGTCCGCAGTAAATCACACGGCGTCGTACTGGTGTTGGACGGGATGATTCAGTGCACGGAGTTCGACGAGTTTTCGTACCAAGAAATGATATCGTTCTTGCCTTTGTTCAGTCACCCGAATCCGCAGAAGGTTCGCGTCACGGTTACTACGATTACGACGCGTTTGGGGTTTGTTTTTTTATTCCGGTGATCCACCGCAGGTGCTAATCGTGGGCGGCGGTGACGGTGGAGTCGCCAGAGAAGTGACCAAACATCAGTTGGTGAAGACCATCGACCAAGTAGAAATCGACCATCGCGTAGTCGAACTGTCCAAGCAGTACTTACCGTTCCTTGCCGAAGGGTTCAACAGCCCCAAGCTCAACTTGCACATTGCCGATGGATTTAAATTCATGCAGGAACGCGCTCAGTATTACGACGTTATCATAACCGATTCGTCCGATCCAATAGGTAAACGTTATCGATCGTTTTAATTTTACGTTATTTTCGTATTGTCTACTTATATTGTTGATCAGACTTTTGGCATCTACGTGTCCAATATGTCTATATACAATTATATTGTAAATACGTGTTTTGTTTAGACTAGTTAAACGATTATTGCGTCATATCGTACACACACGGTTATATTTAATGTTAGTCACGCAAAATTGAATTTTCTAATGAGGTTTATAGCTCAAAGCTCAAATATATAACTTTAATAATTATTATAATTATGTATGTATTAATAATACGTATATATGTATTTGGTTTAGTGGTGGTTGGGGAAAAAGATTCGTTAAGCTTTTAATGACTTTGATTCGCTTAATATCGCCGTTTCTTACGATTTATGAAAATAATTAAATTCAATAGGCGCGTTTTAATACAACCGTTGGTTGCTTAAGATTACGAATTTCCAGTTATATACCTGCAGTATGTGAGTACAGTTAAAGGTTCGTAATTTTTCCCTTGACTAGGCCCAGCTGTTTCACTGTTCCAAAAACCGTACTTCGAATTGATGAAACGCGCGTTGAAGCCCGGCGGTATCATATGCTCACAAGCGGACACATTCTGGGGACATTTGAAAAACACAGCGTCCATGCACAATCATTGTAAGGAGGTATTTGCTAAGGCAGCGTACGCTACGTCGTACGTTTCGACTTATCCAGCGGGTCAGATCGGATTCGTACTTGGCAGTCTCGACGAGGTACCGACACCAACAATAATATTATTAATAAAAATAAAAGGTAGCGAGCGGAGGTTGTTCTGAATGTCAAACCAAATGGATTATTTGATCGGACATTGTTGTATTATTATTCTAAATTTGAAAACGACGATAAAACAATACTGAACCAAATTGCGATTATCCGTTGTTGTTTTTCAAAATTCAAACTTTATGTGCTTATTTTATGTTATATCCAACTTGAAAATAGTTATAACGAACTTTTTAAATGTTAAAATAAAATAGGTAATTAGCCTTGTAATAAACGTTTAGATCTCACACATATGTACGAAATATAATGTGTTTAAATTGTATACGTAATTAATTCGAATTGTTTACTATTTTTTTTTCTTAATTTAGAATAGTAATACAACACTGATAATGCCAACGTAGTGAGATCAATTGGTTTTACTTTATAATTGAATTGTGTATGTTTATAGGAATAAAATAGGTGTACAAATACGACCGAAGTCCTTGTTACGTCGATTATTGTTGTATTTGATTATAATAGATTAGTATTGGAGCTGTGTTTTAAATCAAATTGTGCATAGCTCAACCTAATTAGGTCCACGATGGTACTTTTTTCCAAGTCTCTGCGCAAAGTATCTCTCATCGTGTTTTAGGCAATTTCGTTATTTGTTTGGACAGTTATGTTTTGAAACGACTGTACTGTAGATTTGATTAAGAGTGTTGCTAGTTTCCAAAATGTATATGTTATAAGTCTATCGGTATCTAACCGCAATATTTTATATCAGAATTTTGGGTATGAGGTTTAATGTATGTCTAGGAAGAAGCGTTTAAAAAAAAAAAAAATGAAATCGTATATTTCGTTAAATAATTAACGTCAATTTACCTTTTACAATATTAACTCTTTGTTTTTTTTTTATTGTTTGTCTTTCCCTTGGTAAACTTTAGAAAACTGACTTTGCCAATCCTGTGTACCAGTTGACCAACCAACAACGCAAAGACATGAAGCTACGTTATTACACCACAGACATTCATAAAGCAGCGTTTGCTTTGCCAGCATTTGTTGTCGACACTTTTGATTCATAATTATATTTGTAATATATATACACGCGTGTCTTCACTTTATTGAATAAAATATCTATTTTATTTGAAAAACGTCTACGATTCTTACATCATTATTACAATTATTTTTTACTTAAAATTATGAACACGAGCTAACTATAATTCCGTAACGTGCGTATATATATATAATTTATTTGGTAAAGGGGGTAATGTAATTGATTTGGATACAATTCTGGTGCCCTTGCGGATAATCTAAAGGGATTTAAGACCTAAGCATCTTGGTTCGTATTAATACATTTAATGGGTTGGTCGCAACAAGTTTTGACCTTTTGAATGTATATTTCAAAAAAAAAAACCTGACGTGTGTTTATCTCTGTAGGTCTTCGATTACGAATTACCAAATTAAAATCTTAGTAATAGTTAGGTAAAATAAAATAATCACGTTTACGTGTTTTTTAATTTACGATTAATTAATTTTTTATATGAAAAAAGACGGAAAAAAGGTTAATTAAAATGGGTTTGCACGGATTAGGAGGGCAGATATATCGTGGTTGAATTTTATCGCATTGATTGTATCTCATCTGCGTATTCTAAAGTTCCTACGCGAAATACAGATGTTAAAAAACGGTACTATTTAATTTAAATAAATGCCGTATCACGTAAAAAACGTGTCCGAATAGATACGGAACCATCGCGGTTTATATGTGACTGCAGTGTGAAAGTTATCGATAGAACATTTAGGAGTTTTTCAAAAAATTCTTTTTCGTTTTACATTTATCCGGATTATTAGGTATCTGGAATATCCGTAAAATGTTGGTCATATTGCGTTTCACGAGCACGAATAATTTAAACGCGTCGACTGTGTTAAAAAATATCGAGCAATTTTTAAATTTTGCGCCGAGCGATATAAAGAACGTATTTAGTTTGTGCAGTTTTCGCCGTGTTATTTGACGACGCGTTTATTTTGTTGCTGCATACATCGTATTACGCGGTTTATAGTAAGTGATTAACATTTATAATCGTATTAAGTTTACACTCGGCGCCTGATTTAATAATATAATTAATTTTTTAGATCTTGCGATTGATTTGGCTAATAATACATTTGAACGTATTATTTATAGAGAAAACTGATTATTATTATTCTTTACGGTTTCCTTCAAATAAATATAATTATAATCGAGAATTTAATGTTATACATAATGTCGGTATAAAAATAATTATAATTCGATTACTATCAATAATGTACATAAGAAAATTACAGAAAATACTAATTAATCTATACAAATAACGTAGTTGTAGTATCAAATAATATATATATTCGTCAAACCGTTACAGGATTTTAGATTAATTTTAGGATTATTAAGTATTATATAAATCAAATGAACGAGTTTCATTTAATTCATTTAGTCGCTACGGTTTCAAGTCATTATCCGGTATTAATTCCAAATAAAAAATATAACAAAAGTAAAAAATGAAAACGAACAATAATTTACGATAAAAATACATAGTTATTATATATAATAATAATAATAATAAAGCGAAAGAAATTATGTAACAATACGTTATATTACGAATGAATAACTATAACTTTTATTTATCCTTTATGATTATATATATATATATCCATATTTTATTAGTTTTTATCGCGTTTATTTGGGTCTAACGGATTACGTTAATACACGTATGTGACTCGTGCGTAGAATATAAATAGGTGTTTAACGTTAATTTCCTACGCTTTTGAATAACGACTATAAAAGGGGTCGTTCAACGTTTTTATCAAAAGTTACATAGAAAAAAAATCGAAAATTTTTCGGACGTTTATTACAGGTTTTTACGCCGTATTTAATTTTCGTCGTTAATTAGAAAATCGAAACTTTCAACCGAGTAAACTTTTTCTCGAAGTTAAAAAAAATACACGAGAATCTTTCGATTTAATCGAATTTATTTATATTTTTCGTAAAAATTCTATTTAAAAAAAAAAAAAACGTCATTTTCACATTACCGATGCACGCTTCACGAAATGAGCGATTTCACTATACGTCGGTCAAAATTAACGGAACAAACGTATTTTGACGACAAATTCTAAATATATTATCATAGACGAACTCGGAAATACGTTTTTCTGCGCGAAGAATAGCGACAATATAAGTACAACATCCTCGCGTATTCGACGAAGTTTTTATAAACAATTTTTAACGAACGCGTTCGGATTTTAACGACATCGAGTATCGGCGCCGTCGTATTTTTTCGACGTTACGTACTCCTTCCAACCCACACCACTCGCTGACCGCGTTCGCCTACGGACAAAAGAAAACACGCCGTTGACCGCCGATCAGGTCCGATGGTCAGGTTCGGGTTTTGATCGTCGCCGCCGCCGCCGCCGCCTTCGTGGACTGTCTTCAACGAAGCAATATCAGCGCACCGGCCCTTATCAGTTCTCCGTCCAGTTGTTTAAATCGCGCACACAAGACGAAGAATGATAAGGACTGGTGACGCGAAAAGGGTTCTCGTTCCGTGCGCGTACCCTCGTCTGAAACGACACAACAAACGAATTATGTACATACCGTTAGAGTCTCTCCCCCACGGTCGCGCCAAACCACCGGCGAATTGTCCCTTCGCTAGTCCCCCCCCCCGGCGGGCCACTACTACTGTCGTCCCGTCGTTTTGCGCGTATTATTTATCTACGACCGTAACATTATCGCTATCGAAGTTTTTCGTTCAATTTGTACGCGCCTTTCACTTCTCGCGTATATTACACCGAACGCCATTAACGATTTAGTCGTCTCACACAAACGTGCCCCGCTCGTATCTCGTCTGTAACTCGTCCGGATAACACGCGCAGCGACTATTTCCGTATTGTTTTCGGTGGTGGCGGCGGCGACGTTTTTTTTCTGAAAATTCTCACGCAGACGTAAGCGAACGAAACCGTATTTCGAATTGAACGAACGTCGTAAACGACGTAATTGGACAGTGACAGCCAAATGGATGATTACGTCGAGGAACACGTTGAGAAAGGTATTAGCGTGTGACAGCGGACAACGCGTTCCATATACCGAAAGTGTTTCCGACGTTGGTAACGATAAACGCGGTTTTGTTTCGAAAAACGACGGAACGGTTCGGGAAAACGAAATTCTAGCTACTTTTCTACCGGCGGCGTCCAATCAAACTCTCGGGTTAATTAGTACCGCGTTCGATTTCCGAAACGACTTTACCCTCGTGTCCTACTAACCCGAGCCGAATAAAATACTAACACTTTGATCGTCGTAGCGATATTGAACACGACTCGCGCTAGAAATCGAACTACGTATTTAAGTTACGATTTTCGGACGGGCGTGTTTAAGCGTCAATTTATTTGTTATTAATTCGCGTTGTATAGCACAGCGTCGAGCTAACCGAACATTACGTATACCGTATAGTGTAAAAATAGTATTAGTCCAACACCGATTGACTATTAAGTGTTAACATCCGCGAGATATACAATAGTAATCCGACTAACGAAGGGTAAACATTCGCGTTTCCTCCTCGTAAGCTCGCCGGCGTCGAGTAATTACGGTTCGCAATTTGGCCGCGAGTTCCAAATTTCGTTCTCCGGCCTGTCGCGATGAAAACGAGGAGAGTTACGAAATTCGGTCGACTTGCCCGATGCGTTCGCGTATTTTTGTCTCCCTATTTAACAGTTTCTTCGTGTTTTCAATCGCGGTCGTTTAACTCGCATTTCCTCGCGTTCTAGATAATACGGTAATATTTTGTACCCGAATACTTTCCCCGTGTACAATGCGTGGGTGCTCTTGACTGACGTGCGCCGTCTACGTTTCGATAACACCAGCAAACGTCCGTGTACTGTATTTAACGAGTTTTTCGATTTCCGGTGGTTTACCGAAACGTACGGCTCGAAAATTGTCAAATACCGACGTTTCGGGCACGTATATATTTTTAAGAATTCAAACCGCCTGGACGTACATAATATTTCGACGATATTTGTTCCGAATTACAATCGTCTACCGGAGTCGCTCCGAATGTAGGCGTCGCAGTTATCATAATAACGGAACTCCGAAATCTCTGCCCGATGGTAAGGCGATCGTAATTCGGATAATTCACGCGTATTCCGGCGAGGTCGGTAAATATTTTCGAAAGAATAAAAACGGTTTATAAATGGTATATTTATAACGTTTAGACGCCGTCTGGCTACTCACTAGTCCGAAGTACTGCCTTCAGGCTTTTCGGGCCAGTGAGGGTATTGCCGATACCGTGAAAGAAAAAAAAAAGACGCCGTCTGGCTAAAGGCGAAACGATTTCCTTGAACATCGTAACGATGTTTTCGGTACGGTTTTTTAAAATTAATTTGTAGTACGATACGAATAGTTTGTTTAAAAAGCAAGACTCGTAATTATCCGATTGAAAAACGAACCTAATCATTGGCCGAGAAAGTTTTCTCGGGCGTATTTAAACGTTAATTAGCGCGCGAACGTTTAATTTTTTTTCGCGCAAAATAAATACGAACCCTAGTCATAAAATACAACGTTATATCCCGGAGTCGGATAGTGCGCGTACGAATTGTTGGAAAATTATTTCGCCGGCGCGACGACTGTAATTCCTGTGCACGTCGTGGACTCGCCCGAGTAAAAAACGCGTAGATAATTGGCTGATAATTGTCGGACGTATTCGTACGCGCATTCGAGGTGCATTTCCGTTAGAAATATTGGAAAACGTGTCGGTTTTTGTGCCAGCCAAACGCGTGAAAACTTACGTCGCGATAATCACGCCGCGTCCTTCGATTGTAATCCCGAATAGTATTTTTCACGAATTCGCGAGTACACAGTCGCTCCGTATTTTTTCTCCCTCCCGATTTCGTCGACCGATAATAATTTTCAACAAGACCGTTCCGGCATTCGAAACTTCGCGGACGGTCGTTAGATCACGCGTTCGTACTACGTAATAATTGTATAGGGCACGTAGTCGCGTAACATACGCGTAGGCCATTCGATACATCTAGACGAGTTTATGGAGGTTTTCGCTGCGGTGACCTTAAGAGATAATGTGCGTCGAAAAAAACCATAAAGGTTAAAATAACTTATATTTCGAATTTTTTACGAGCGGTCGCGACGACGCCGTTGCGTTATCAGATAGCATCGGCTCGAAAGACGTAAAACCCGACGGCCGTTGCGCGAATACGTACACAAGTAAAACAGTTCGGCCACGCTCGAACGAGACTTTTCAAACGGACCATCGGAAAATGTTCATCTGATTGACGACGCTCGAACAAACGCAAATAGAAAACGAACGTAGCAGCGAGTCGCGGTTCGAACGAGTTACGAAGTTGTCAGCGATTTTACAATCGTATCGTTATTTTGTCGTTAATTGAAGACAACTTTGTACACTGTTTGCGGTACACGTCGAACGCTTAAACGAAATCGCGTATATCCACGACGGATATGTCGAACATTTTTACCGCGAGCGCGGACGGTCGCAATTTACGCTTTAGGGAACTACCGGAAAATCTTCGTTATAACCAACAATTGTCGTAACCAGGTAAAAACGTTTCCGTTTCGATTTAAAATCACGGGTTTCGGTTGTTAAGATTCGTTTGTCTATTTCGACAGAGGTTTCGCTATTCGCGTTTATCCGTCACGGTTTGCGCGCTCTCAGTACCGATATCGATGTTTCAACGATTGTGTCGGTTTGGTTAGCGATTTCAGTCGGTATTGAAAATCGATTTCGAAATCGACGTCAACACCGGGGATTCGAATCGTTTGACCCGTTTTACAATACAAACTATAAATAATATTTAAAAATAAAAAATCGAAAATGGACAAACGTAATTAGTCGAAACGAGAAATCTGTACGCAATGTACGCGCGTTAATACGTTTCCGATTTGACGAGAGTAGTTTTCGTACTGTCGCAAAACGTCCAAGGCGACACTTTAAAAACGTCGGGCGGCACAAGTGTGTCGTAAAACATTTGAACCCCCCTCCCCCAAACGGCGGAGTAAGTGTATAGGACGGTGCGCGTCTTCGTCCGAAAACACCGTCGCTACGAAATTGATGAAAAACCGAAGCCGAAAATACGAGAAAATCGTACTTTTATTCGTATTACGAAAACTCGTGAATAAAATAAAAGTCTTCTCGTTTCCCGACGATTTCCTCCACCGTACGCGCCCTTCGAGCAACGGAGGCTATATATATACACACCGATCGGCGTCGATCGAGTCATTTTTCTCCGTTTCTCGTCCGACCGCCGCGTTACACGTCTTCTCCCTTCCCTATTTATATAAATATATATTGGGTTTTTTTTCTTGGTTATTAGATCACGTAAAAAACGTATACTATTATTATTATTATTATTATTATCGAAACGACAGAGTACACGATATGTATGACGTGGTGGTAATAAACGTTGACGGTAATATACACGGACGTACTAATAAAACTCCGTTTTCGGCCCATGGCCACGCGAAAATTCCGTACACAAAATAAACGACGAACGTTTTGCCGTCTTGCCGCGTGTTTCGTTGTAACGAACGAATACGAAAAACAATCGGCAACTACGCGTCTGAACTCGTGTCCGCACGTCGAACGCTTAAAAAGTACGCGCCAATCGTCCGTGACGAAAATTAACGCGTCGACTATTTACGGGGATTTTTTTTTTTTTTTGTTCGTCACGCTCCAAGAAAGTACCGGTAAAATGGACAAACGCAATTCGCGCTCCAAAAACAAAGCGTACACACGGACGGCATAAACCAACCATCACCAGTACGCGTATATTGTTCGCTCGTTCGAAATTTAAATATACACGCCCGTATACATATCCGATAAAATGTCGTTCGACCGCGCGAGCGTTTATGCTAATAATGGTAATAATAATGTCGCGGTCGGGCGTGTGACCACAAACACTGTACTAGGCGACGTGTAGATACCGCGGTACACATTTATACGGTACGTGAATAACAAATGGTGTACGACGAAACGGACGTTGTTCGCGAACGACCATTATTCGACCCGGGGTCGGTTGGTGGGACCGAACGATAGGTGTAATATTTTAACGTACGATCGTGATTAACGTGCCGTCCGTAAATTAATAATGGAACGACCGTAACCCGGGTCGAGTTTCCGGTCTACGCGTCCCCGAAGCCGTCTCGGGAACGGGCGGGTCGCCGGCGTAAATGTCGTTGTCCGTTCCACGGTGTCGTCGTGTTCCCGCCGGATAAAATACGCCGACCCTTCGAGACGCGGCGCGTATGACACGTTCCCCGGCGTCGTTCGGCCCGGCGCGAGTCTTTCGTCCGTTTCGATAGTAATTAAACGATAAAACGACGGCCGTACGTTCGCGCGGGTACGCGAGAACTTTCGGCGCGTGCTCCATTTTATACACGCCCGAAACGAACCTCGCGTAATTCGTACGGTTCGCGTACACCTCGCGATTCCCTCCGAAATGAGAGCGGATAACGCGCGTCTCTTCTGACTAATATTTACGGTATTAACAAATACGCGAGCTTCGCTGCAACAAACGGCGGCCGTGGTTCGGTGTATTGCCTATTCGCGTACATAAAATTATAGCGATCGACGTTTCGTCGTGCGATCCGTGAAAAATAAAACGTCGAACGTATTTTGTGAACAGTTGGCCCGGATATGGAAAACGAAATCAATTCGCGATTTATATAAAATACGTTTCGATTACGAGCATATCTTAACGTATACTCTACGCGGCACGGTCGACAAAATTATTTACGTACTTGGAAATCAATTTTCGGATTGTCGAAATTGTTTCGTTTGTCGTCGTGGTATCCGTGTTGTAACGCGACTTCAATCGTTCGGCTGAAAAATTAATAACCGAGTAAGTACGACGTTTCAAATACGTTCTAGTGATAATAGTAGAAACTAGCGTACGATTTATTTAATTATTAAAACACAAATATATATACAGACGAATCGCGTATATTATCGGCTTTATTAGAATGTCAAACTAAAGTCGTCGAAGACGTAAAGTTAAATTAACGACGTGCCGTATGATACGCGTAATTTATAATTCGCGTTGTACGATTAATTAATAATAGAAATTCGGAGTGTATCGACGTGTATTCTCCCTCTCGATTGACGCGCTGTACGAAAGATACACCAAGTAGAGAGAAAAGTTTCGAATAAGTCCCGGGGACGAGTACAGTAATTTCGCGGCGAGTAGCCAAAAGAATGAGGCGGTGCTTTCGGCACACACGCGCGAAAACAAAATACCCAATAACATTCGTTTATGCGTACGCCCGACGTGACGTGTCGGTAATATTATTTTCGTCCGTGGCGTCCCGAATTCCGACGTACGTAAGGTTACAGTGAACGGTCTACGTAACAATATTTACATACGCTTGTCCAATAATGATTAATAACAATTGCGGACGTCCGCATTTCGTGTTATATAATTTTCGTCCGATCTAACACGAGCGCAGTGAGCGCATGCCAGTGTGAGTGTGTGACACACACAAACATACCATACACGTACGCTCACATACGTCATACGTTTAATTACCGACACCATGTGTTAAAAAACTATTAAACACGCGCATACACCACGGACCCGATGTTTTGTCTTTGCGGGGTCGACGCTCCCGCCCGGGCGCACGGACGCCGTTTAATGTTCCAATTATGTTTTATCCGTCCAAATAATAGTATAAATTATTATTATTTCGACGACGTTTTTATTCGATTAACCTTCAGAAGGGGAGTTTTTCAAGTACGTTGATTGTTATTCATAAGCGTACGTTTCGATTTTTATCCACTTTCATACGTTAATTTAAAAGCGTCGGGAACGTAATAATAACGATAATAATAATAATGAAAAAGCGTAGTAGTAAATGAGAAATAATTTAAAAACAAAAAAAAAACGAGTCGTTTGAACAGGACGTACGTACGTATACAACGTGGTGTGAAAAAGACGATGTTTTCGGTTTGTTTTTCTCTCCCCGCATAAAACTTCGATATTATTACGATTTTCGTTTTTTCGTACCGCGCAAGTTTTTGAGTTTCCCGCAAACCGCTACGAAACGAAACTTTGGCAATGAATTTAAATATTTTGAAATTTCTTTAATTTTCGGCGATCGAATTTTCGTTCGGGTCCAACGGATACACAGCATGCGTAGTTTCCAATTTATTTTGTACCGAAAACAAAACGTTACGCGACTATTTATTTATCGCGCGGCCGATTCGTCCAGAGGGCGAAATTTTACGAAATTATTACGGAACGTGGACGAATTCGTTGTCCAATCCGGACAGCCTTCAATGAATACGTCCGTATCGCGTAATTTATTTCATTTCGTTAATACGTTTCATTAGGCCGGTCGACTCAATAAATTGAACACTATATCGTAGGTATAAATGTATTTTCACAGTTTTTGGTACGTTTGGCCTCTTTTTACGAATTTCGGCGTCGGAATTTAGAACAGCAGACCCGTTTTTTTTAATTGACAAGAAGTTTTGGATGAAACCGACAAAAAATCTCCGTTCCCCGGTCAAATTGTGAATTTCACGTACGGAGAACAATTTATTTTTCTCGGTCACAAACGACGCTTTTGATTTTTTCTAGACAATTATTCTCGTTGAATCATTCCTTTTCGGACACCATTCTTGGCTACGGGTACTTATTTATTCAATTCGACCTATTGAAAATATACTTTCGAGTAAAACGTACTTTTCGTAATCCCGTTAAATAGTTCGTGAAACGAACGGCACACACACGTGTTTACGACATAATGTTAAAATTTTTGGAATAGTATTAACGTGTACTCCACGTTTAGGTCACCCCGTCTTTCCTCATACCACGGCCACCCCATGATCTGCCACAAACGTATACACATATACACACATTTAAAACCAACATCTGTCGCGAGTACAATATACACGTTTGAAACTAGCCGGAGAATTCGTAAGGGAGGGTTGCCGGTGGGTATTATGCGCGTACTATAGCGATGTACAGTAAATAGCGTAGGGTGGACTGTAGTGTGGACGGCGCGCGCGAGAACGAGCGATTTGTTGAGTGTGCGGCGGAACGACGTTACAATCGATCGAACAGAGCGGATTTCTAATAATTAAAATAACCAAAAAAAAGAGGGACGAAAGAAATACGACTTTTTCGTGATATTATATTTTTCGGCGCTTCCGATATTTTCGTCCAGGCGGCGCGTTTTGTTTTTTACCGCGTTTCGTTTGGATTCTAATTATTATTATTATTATTATTGTTCGAATCGAGTTTTGTTCTTTTTTCCAAATCCGTTAAATCGCTGGAAACGATAAACGCGTTATGTTTCGTCTCGGTGAAATTCAAACCGAAATATTTAACGTCGGCAATATTATTTTAAACGGAGAGTTTTAGTTTTTCGGTACGGTTTACGGACGAGTGGATTCAATTTCCTTCTTTTCCCTCCACTCAAACATAATAATTAAACGCGTCGGTAGAGATAATTAAAAAAAAAAAAAAATAATAATAAACACCCGTAACGAACTAAGTGTACGCTATACCTATAGGTATGTCGAAAACAATGTCTACCGTAACCGTAGTTGTCGTTCTAAATCTCTTTCGCTCGATTTCAAAATGAATATCTAACGCCAAGTCATTTCACAACCACCGCCACCACCGTCAACGCCACAATCACCGTTACCCTCCTATCGTGGATCGTGCGCAACGCAATTTCGTCGTCGTCGCCGCAGCCGCCATCGCGATCGCCTAGTGACTTCGAGTTTAAAAATTCAATTACCGGCCGCCGTTTTTACAAAAAAGTTGTCCCGTACAACCGTTACGCGTGAATCGTACACTCGAATGTACGCGCGGTGTGCAGAGTGTTACCGTGGGCATCCGACAAACGCAATAACTTTTGTACAGTCCCCAATGTTTGCGAAGCATTTTGTTATGAATTTGATTTTAATTATTTAGAAAACGAAAAAAAAAATGAAATCGAACGATATTAGAAACACTTTGGCGTATAAAACGTTTAATTAGTTTACGTCAGTAATTTTTAAACAATTATTCTGTAGAGGCCGTTAATGAAAAAATGTTGACATTTTCACAAACTTATAGAAAATCAACGCCAGTGTTTAATTAAAACTTCGAATTGTTTTTTTATAAATAGATCCATTTTATGGATCGCGTAATAAATTCGGATGTTATTAATTTTTAAACATTTTAGAAAAGAAACGACGAGACGCCGATGTTGCGAATTTTCGTTCAAGTTATCTACTTAGACGGTGACAGTTGTACGTATTGTTATTCGCGAATTTGAAAGCGACGACAAATCGTTGTATTCGAAAAACGATTACAATGGACGTTAGTAATTCGTTAAAACGAACGATTATGATAAATAGTATATACGACTTAGTTTGTATTACGCATTGTGCACTTAAAAAGTATTGACATTTTCGATGTCTAAAACGAATGTGTTAAAAATGTTCACGTTGTTTTTTTTTATAAATTTCGAGTTGTTTCCTAAATACGGTTAAAGAAAGTACGTAGAAAAATGAAAAACGTGTCTTTAAATAAATGATCGAATTAGACACAATTTTCTATCGGAACGTAATACTCGCGTCAAGGTCATCCATAAAAACGAAAAAGTGTTTTCGGATGAACAAAAATCTATCGTCACCAAACGAACGTTTCGAATTAAAAAAAATCAAAAAAATCTAAAACATAATAATCGTAACCTAGAGTTCTAGTGACTATTGTTACGCGAATAAAAATATAGAATAGAACAAAATCGTACATAATCGCATTGCTTACTTGCTGGCTACGTTCGTGCCCGTTATACATATTTATGTAAATAACGTAAATAAATAAATAAATATATATATATATATATATATATATTCATTGATTAATTTAATTATACACAACCATCGAACTTGTCAAAATTAACTTGACCAGTTTTGTAAAAAATATTCAAGTTAAAAGTTGGTTATTTCGAAATATCATTAACGACAATAGAACAATAATATATCTCGTCGCCGCACAGACCGAAAAAAATCGTTTCGTTATAATAAAACAATCATAATATCGCTTTTAATGTAGAAATCGTTATTAATTTCGTGACGTCACGGTTAAATATTCGTTTTAAATTTGACGAATATTTTATATATATTTAGACATGACGCGTTGTATTCGAGTCGATTCACACACACACACACACACACACACACGTGTATCACATACGCGTTCATATTCGTGCACAGTCACACGCATATATTTACACACTCGCACACACATGTATACCATTAAATGGTATGACGGCAAATACGCGTATGGTGTTATTTTTTTGCTCTTTCAGAAAATCACGGACGGGCATTATTTTAAATATACGAGACGGATCGCTCGTCGTCACCGCTGCGTTTCTCACACGCGTTTTTTTTTTGGGGGGGGGCAGCTGATTCGTTAACTAGCACTGTTGCAGCTGTGTGCCCTTTGCAGAGGGGATGTCTGTTCTTTTGTGTTCAATAACGTTGAATACCGCCGCAGTCGTCCCCTCCAAACACCTGGTCTCGGCGTTGGAAAGAGAGAGAGACAGTGAGTAAGTAAAGATTCTATGTAAGAATATTTCCTCCTCGAAAAATTCCGACCGAAGACTGACGACCGTTCCACATATTATACAGAAATAATCCCGAGGGACATTTGTCCAGCAATAAATTATCGTTATTGCGACTACGCTAACTCGTCGTTATGTACGCACGGCCAATCGGCTAGCTGGCCACTAAGATATTTCATAAATACGACTAGCTTAGCGTGAGAGACCATTCGACCCGTTTAAAACTCGATTGTAAAACGTTCCTTTTTTCCAAAATCGGGACATTTATGACGCCGTTTTGCCATATGCCGTCCCGTTTATTTCTCGTTCCGAATTTATATAATATATTCGAAGGAATCCGCGAACCAACGTTCGTTTTGAAATTCGGTTATCCGACCGAAAAATCGGTGAAAATAAATATGAAAAATGATCTACTAGTTTACGACGTGTTCCAATCGCATGTAGAAATATAAGTTTTTTTTAAAAATTGTAAGCGTTTTTCTGTTGGATACGAATATTCGAATAAATTAGACGTTTATTACGTCGTGAAAGTTTCCAATATTTATTTAATAAGAAAAATAACAATTCCGAATGGGATCTGGACGAAGGGAAAATTTTGAATACGAAATTTGAAAAGTAGTTCGAAAACGAAAGGAAGACGATGTTAAATTATTTAGAACGTTGGGAAAAAATTCGATAAAAACGTTCTCGTCAATTATTCAATTTTCGTTAGTTATTCTCGGGATCATCGATGGTTATATTTTTCGTATCGTCGTTTTACGAACAGGTAAAAATGTGCGCGAAAAACTGCGTGGCGTAGTTTATTTGAACAAATTACGAGGCTCTTTTTCGAAACGGCGAATCCACAGTTATTATTACTGCGCTACTCAGACTCGAGGGATTCGTATTGGAACGCAATATAAAGAAGTATCCTTCGTCCATACACCGAGACGTTACGTTTTATCTTAGACGTATACTTAAGCGAATAACGGAATAAAAACGCGTGAACGAACGTATTCAAGCACTACCGCGAACTATTATAAATATATTTTAACGTATATTCGATTAATACGAAGAACGCCCGCTTTCGTTTTTGGCGTGTGACGATCTTTTTAAATTTCGACGGAAATTCGTCTGGAGTACGTGAATATGCGAGGCGATACACTATAAAATCGCGATATATCATCGAAAATTGAACAAATTGTCCGGAACGTATTTTCAGGGACGCCGACGCTCCGGTAAGTCACCGGAACGATCGTACAAACATTGTCGATATCGAGTCCGGATCGGACGAAATCGGACCATATTCCATATATTACGCGATAAATAATAGCGTCGTCGAACGTATTGTTTCGATAATGTGCAAATGATACGTGAACTCGATTGGACGAGTTAAACAATTATAAAATAGTCGTCCCGACGACGTTTCCATTTTATTACGACGATAACACCACGCGATCACTGTTATCGGCGCGGAAAAAACTATACCCGGACGATTGGCGCGAACGCGGGACGCGACGCTTTCTTTATTCTTGTTTTGCCATCCGTACAGCCGCGTCGAATTCACACCGCGCCCGAGTCTTCGCGTTTCGATCGTCGGTCGTATTTCGCGTTGTCGTTACGCCGCGGGGCGGTGATTACAAATCGTTTTCGTACGTTCGTCGTAATACGCGCGCTCGCGCGCGCGCGTGTGTACGTACGTGTTGCGCAACGGTCTTATTTCGCGAAAATAAACGAAGGAAGAACAACAAACGACCGAACAATAGTGTTTTCTCTAGGGACGGCCGCGCCGGTATTACATTGTTCGGTGTGCCGAGATTAACGCTAGCGCGCCAAAAAAAACGCGCACCACGTGCGTCTTGGTTACGACTTATTGTAAAGACGTTTCCGCGGGGGACGACGACCAGACCTGCGGTGGGAGGAGAGGGGGACGCGAGAGAGACGGATATATAGACGTCACCTCTCTCTCTCCCCCCCCACTCCCAACAGACGGTGTCAGTCACGTAACGTGCCACGCCGTCCCGCTTTTATCCCCTTTGATTTATATTTACCGTACGGTTCCTCTTGTTCCCGTCTTTTTACGTTCTTTGAAAATCCTACTCTTCACTACATCCCTCAACTCTTTTTGGGTGGACGCCATTGTTCGCGCCCCTGCACAATAGGATTATATTCGGTTTCGTACCGGCGACATGCGATCGCGTCGGGACGATACGTCATACACAATATACACCATCAAGTGCCGCGGGGAACCGTGTAGGGAACGAGGGGTGGAATAAAATGTTTCGGAAACGACGAAAATGGTTGCCGAACGTACGTATTCACTTATATATACACGCATATATTTGCCGACAAACGAATAGCCGAGATGGATTATAAAACAAAACCGACAACAAAACGAGCAACCGTTGGATTCGTTAAGGACGCGGTATTACGCGGTAATTAAACGCGCGTCCTACGGTACTTCCGAATCCGAAAAAGTGTGTAAGAAATCAGTAACTAAGTACGAAAGATTGTACAATTACAAAAAGAAAAAACGTGTATATATAAACGTATTTTTACCGCGATCGTCACGAATAGTTCGGAACCGTCGGGATTGTTTAAAACAAAAAAAACGTGTCTTATAACGTTTTCATCTACGGCAGGAAACGACAACGCGTAGGGTAAACGATTATTTTCGATTTGAAGCCATTTTATACGTCGTAACGAATCGATCGAGATTTTCTTTTTATTTCGTAAACGTAAACATCGTATTCTTAACGGGCCACTCGCTATTGAGGCGTCTCCGTCCGTCAAGTTCTTGTACGTGATTTTCTTTCCGAACCGATCGGTGTACAATTACGACACGCGTGTACACGTGTACGATTTACGTCGGACGACTTAATTGAAATCGTAAACATTTTTTAAATTCTCGCGTAATACCGAACGAGAATCCAAAGGCGTTTACATTTAAACATTTTACATTTACGCACGAGCCCGGATTCGTTACACGCGTGTTGGCACTATGTATATATATAGTACGTCGTTTTCAACGGTCTCGTAAATAATACTTTCGAAAGGAATACGTGTGTCGGAAAACTCGAGTACATACGATTCCGTATATGTTAATGTATTTCTACCGACAGTCTGAACGGATGTGATTCAGGGGCGGTCTAATAATAAAACCTAACACGACCGACGGACGTTCGCTGCTTGTTGTTTACATTGATAGCGTAATTTATTACCGTCGGGGCGAAATAGGTTATACGGTTGTTAATAACAACAGTAATAGCGTAGAAAAAACGAAAAACATGGATAACGAGAAAAGCTGGCGTTTATGCGCAACCGTACGGCATTTATCTAGGTGGACAACAATTCGACATCGGTTTCTCTATTTACGGGGACGAGACTAAATATTTAATTAGCTAATTCGCGCGGCATCGTCCGTGGGTCGGTCGACGACGACGTTTATTCGATTCGGACGTACTCCAAGCATATTCAACCGCGGTATACGTACGAGTCGGGCGACCGTAAATCAAAATGTCGCGGAAAGCTCGGGAAGAAAAATGGCGGTCAAGTACGCGTCATACGTCGGCCAAACGGAAGTTGCCGTTTTCCGCCGCCGAGCCGCTCGTTCGCGTTATTATTTTTATCGTTATTACGCGAGTACGACGAGACCCCGCAGCGGCGTATTCGAGTTGATAAATTATTGCCGGTAAGTACGAGCGCACAGTCGGACAATATTCTCGTGTTCGTTGGACGTTCGCCGCGAGTACGTAACGATAAAAATTCAATATTAAACAGAAGTAATCCCGCGTGGAAGGGATCGATTATATATATGCATACGTGTGTTACGCGCGCACGCATTGTTGTTTAGTCACGCGTAAACATCCCGTCTCGGGACGAATTTTAATTAACTTTAGGGAAATTCTCAAAGGACGGGCGGTAACTGACGAAGAGTAAACACGAAACGAAAAAAAAAAATAAAATTAAAAACGTGATTATTCGATATACGAAACGTAAGCCCGACTATGGTACACTCGCCGTAAATTGTATATATATATATATATATATATAAAACTGTCGTGGTTTGCAAAACTTTTCGACAAGACGAAAAACAGAGGGGCGAAAAAAAATTGTCGACGGATTTTCAAGAGGGGAGCGAAAGAAATTTAACGCGGGCGTCTGGCGTTTAACACGCGAGTCGACGACCGCCGAGGGAGATCGGGCGTTGTAAGGATATTCGCTCATTAGTATTCGTCGACGTTTGCGCTTTACGGAAAAGTGTTCACGGACAAAAGGCGTACATTATTATCGATGCCACAATATACGTAGTTCGTTCACAACGCACTCAAATCGTATAATTCGATCGCGATCAAACAGCTGTTATGTACCGGCGGTCCACGGACTCCTAGGGGGTCGTCCGTGGTTGTGCGCTCCAAGGAGGAGTCCACGGGACGAGTCTGAATTGTTTCCGTGTCGTTAGAACAATGTACAATTCCGTTTTCGGACGTTTAGTCGTGAAATTGACGCTACGTTTTTAAACGTTAAACCGGGAAATCGTGGACATTTCGGGAACGCCGTAGTTACCCGAAAATCGGTCGAACGTTTTTTACGGCACGTCGTCACCGACGTTCGAATTATTATTTTTTGTACGAAAATGTATTCGCGGACGACGAAACAAACCGTATCGAAAGCACGTCGTAGCGAAACGGGTACGTCGAAAATGTCAAAAACGATCGATTTCCGTAACTATATTTCGTATATAGCCTTAGAGGGGTCACGAAAATTGTAAAGAACCGCCTATGTAATATATATATATATATACAAAATAGTCGGTCGTAACAACGTTTAATTGCCATTTCCGTTCCGGACGTACGAGGCATTTTCCGTCGCAAGTCCGTCGCACGATTGTGTCGCGTAATATAATTATGGATACATTGTCCGACCGATTATCGCGAAAATTCATTACGCCACCACCGGCCGTGTTCGCGATATAGAAACACATTGAAACGGCCATGTCGTTAATTACCGCCGAACACAATGGAAAACCATTCAATTTCCCTTTTCGTTCGCCGACATTCGCGTGACGCGTATAGGCCGGCGCTTTCGATTATTTTCCGCGGACACTTTGCCGTCTGTCACTGCGTATCGTACGAATGTGTGGTGGCGGGGGAGGGAACCAAATTACAAACGCCCAAACATACGGCCAAACGAAATTCAATAAAATGTCTCGTCGTAAGCTCACAGATACCTTCTTTATTGGTACAACGTTATACCTATACCGACGTTATCGTTTACGGCCATTTTCTCCCGTCGTTTTGCTACGGAAAAATTGAACGCACCCGTGGGCGTTCGTTAAGTATAGCGTAATTTCGAATAGCCGACGGGCGTTGCTCACGTTCTATTCAAATCGTATTTGGTCGCAGTTACCGGTTCGAGTTGGAAGTCGGTCGGTCGGTAGTTTATAAACGTAAGTAAATCGCGTAACACAAATCGACACGAATAAATACGTCGCCGAACAAATAGCGATTTAAGTCGGTAATAGCGAACACGTGGCCATCGGGTATCTACGTTTGATCGTATTATATAATACGATAATAAATCGCGGAACCGTTAAAGCGTATAATTTAGAATTTCAATTTACGTTTGTAAACAGTTGCCGGTGCGTTGAACGCGTTATACAACGTACGATAAATCGACTTAAAAACGAAAATGTTATCGTAAAATACTACGGCGTTAAACAAATTTATATCGTTCGCGTTTTTTCGAAGTAGGTTTTCGATTTAATCCCTCCCCCACTCACCCGTATAGTAAGAACTGTATACGTATATATACGTACGGAATTTCATTTTCGTCGTTCCACTTTCTTTAGGACAATAAAAACGACGCGTTTACCTATACGAACTATAAATAATTCAACGGCAGTCGATCGGCCGTATAATCTCGACGGAGTGTTAACGATCTACATTACAATAACCAGACACAACGAGAATGCACGCTTTCGAGCAATAAAACGACCAAAAGTTAACCAAATTGTAAAACACAATCCACGTCCTAAATGACCGCCCACTGGCGCGCGAGCACATACAAAACCGACTAGCCGGGCGTTGATAAACTAGAAACAACGTAATAAGGATGCGCGAAGCCAATGGCCGTTCTCGGTAAAATCCAAGGCCGGGGAGGGCAAGCGAAACGTTGTAAATTCAGAATTCGTCGACGAATAAATATGATAAGATCGTATTTCGATTGTCCAATAACTCGTCGACAAGTTGAAATTTGCTTACAAATTAAGAATATCACAGTATTTTGACGTCAACTCGTTCGAGACAAGAAGACGAAATGTGTTTACAGCATTTATAAAATAACGAATTATTAAAACGCTTATCGATCGTACGATAATTCGTTCGACTGTTAATTAATGATATACAATAATAACGATATGGCGGATTGTCCGTAAAAGTTTACGTAACAAAACGTTTTCGAAACGATTCGCAAGAACGGTTTTTTTTGCGCACGGGGATGTGGGATATAAGACCCATTGATCGTAGTTTTTCGTGCGTAATAACGGAAAATTGAAAAAGAATTTATTACGTAATTGATTTTGACGAACGAAAAAAAGGAATGCGTGAAAAAACTCGATAAGCTTTTCACTCGTTAACGCCTAATTTCGACAATGCGTACGATATATATGTATATATACTATTGTGATATCCGGTCGATCGAAACGGGTTTTCTTTATTTGATTAGCCGGCGAAAACAAAACGAAATAATTTATTCGGCGCGCACCATTATTGTCCGGTCGAATACGAACGGACGCGTAGACGTTACAGTATTTTAATGTAGAGTATAAGGTCACCGTTGATTAGATCAATGATCCCGCATATTATAATTTGGTACAACAACAATAACGTTATAATGTACTCCGACTGTGTACGATAATTATTTATCGCCGTTGTTACGCTGTACTTATCGTTTAAAACTATTCTACGGCTGTCTACTAAATAGTCCAACGTATTAATGCGCGTATCGTTCGTGTACGGACAAAATTCATATAAGCGTTTAATAACATTTTTTTTTTCGTTACGAATCACACGATACACCGCCCGCCTCTTCTCGTTTCAGTACCCAAAACTGCTAAGCGAACTTCGGGCGAAGCATTCGGTAACCGACGACGTTTCGTTCGTTTAGCAAACATTTTCGAAACGAGCGAACGCGTTTGAATTTAAATAGAGAAAATCGTCGTTACTCGTGCTCAGAAACGTTACGGAAAAGAAATGTTTACGAAAAAATGACCACCCGATGATAATTGTTCGAAAACGTCGGTGCTTTTGTTCGGCGATTTCCGAAAATAGACTCTCGATTGACGCGAATAATCATCAGAAAAAACACCGGTGACGACGTTTGGACGGACGTCTGTGAGCGTCCATTTATCGAAAACGATCGACGTCGCGTGCCGAAAAATTGTTCTTACGTCTTATATCGATAAAAAATTTAAAGGAATTTCAACTATAAGTTGGGCCGCCGACAAATTAAAAATTTCCCGGCAAAACAGAAATAGGTACACGAAAATAAACTTTACGCTCTTAATAATTATCGTATTCGTTTCTTATTCCACCGTGTCTCTCAAAAGAGATTCGAAGTAACGA
The DNA here is from genome assembly GCA_025469175.1 of Geopemphigus sp. TES_GeoC_2020. Lineage (NCBI taxonomy): Eukaryota > Metazoa > Arthropoda > Insecta > Hemiptera > Aphididae > Geopemphigus > Geopemphigus sp. TES_GeoC_2020. The sequence continues at coordinate 45,594 of JAIPRN010000761.1, forward strand.
TATTTTTTTAAAATTAAAGCGTCACGCGTCTTAAAAGCTACCGATATTTTACTTATACAACGTAATTATATACTTACGAAAACGGATTTTGAAAATACTTCGTCTCGGGTGCACGGACGGTGACGGCGGCATCAGACCGTTAGACGGAGGAGACCGGTGGAAAGTATAGACGTCGACGACGACACGAGCGGTGTAAATGAAACGAACGTGATCGGTCGGTGGTGGGTTTCGAGGCGGCTCAATCGAAATGGTTACGCGCCGCGCGCGCGCACGACTGTCCGTACCACCACCGTCGGCGTCGTCATCGTCGGGTGACGGGCGGCGAACGTCAGCGCTAGTGCAACCGGTGGCTGATTGTTTATGCCGCCGACCCGACGCGTTCGTCGGGACGACGATAAGAAAAAAAGGGACGGTTTTTATATTATTTCTGGTTGCGCGATCCTATAACGTATCCCGTCGCCGCGGTTCTCGGTCGGCACGTTATTAAAAAATTGTATCGTCGTCGTGTAATTTCGAAACTCGCGCCGTATCCCGCGGCAGCCCGTGCATAAAACGTGCCGACGAAAACGAGAGTATAAAACGCGCGGCACGGAGAGGCATTTCGTATACGCGAAATTCGACGACGGCGCGCGGCTCGGCGAATGAAACCAATGGCCAGACTCTGTGTTCACAATCACCCTTCACTATTCAGAAATTTTGAAAAAAACGTCTTTCGTCCAACTACGTGCGTCCGATTTAATTATCACGCGATCGCGTGATTATTTTGCGATTACTGCGCCGTCGCGCCGGTAACAGAGAGTGAAACGTCCACCAAGTCTCGAGTCTGTCGCGCAGAGAATATTCAAGTCGATTGCCGGACTGACGCGAATCGGTGGATCTTAATCGTGCTGCTGCTGCAAAAAAAAGAAACGTTCACGTTTCGCTAAGTTCTCTTAGGCGATAAAATCGAAAAACGTCGGTAATTAAGCGCGTTTATTATTCTTTTACGGTACCGACCAAACCGCGAAAACGATAATAATACGACGTAGGTACGTACTGTAGGGACGTCCCGTACGGTGTGTAACGTATTCGAGTACAAGTTAGTGTATAAATCGGAATTGTATAACGCGACGATATTATTTTGTCACGAACATTGTAAGCGCTACGTTTTTCGATTCGAATATTGGGCGCGTGGCGCGTTAGTTCGTCTATACGCGCGCCATTTTCTTAAACTCGAAGTAAACGCGTAAAGTCCGAAAGTAGAAATATGTAACGCGTCGAGTGACTCGATAAAAATTCACTTGGACGGTTTAAACACAACGTCCAGCCGTATTATTGTGACGACGTTCTGTCGGTTTATTTATGTACGCGTATGGTGTGTATTATTAGCTCGAAAACTGCACGCGTACGTAGGTTCGCAAATCGTTTCGCGTATAACTATCGGCGAACGGTTATCTTTATGGAATGTTTGTACGTATTTAACGAGCATATTTTAATTACAGCCGAAATCGACCTTGAAAGTAACGTTTCGAATAATACTACGTATATTAGGCGTTTGAACGACGTCGAAATTATTTCCGAATTACATTTTCACGTAATTGTTTTCGGAACCGTAATAATAACGTTATTCGATAATCATCGACTTAGCGACCGATATTCCATATATATTATTACGTCACGTCGCTCGTGTATTCGTCGAATCGACTGTACGCGCACGTTTACTTAACGAATAATTTTTTTCTCGCGCCGCTACGCGTGTAACGTTATTTCGATCCGATAAAAAGAAACCTCTCGGTTATCTACGCCGATTTTATCGCGTGGTTTTTTTTTTTTTTTGATTATTCATTACGAGTTTATGTTTTCGTGTACTCTTACGCGAATTACGCGTACACGGTCGACGATACGATCTCGGGCCCGGTCGATCTAACTGTGGCCCACCCAAGGCTGGGCCTCACACGTTTATCGAATTTTCCACCAATTTTATCGGGACAACGGCGCGTTATAGTCGCGTAAAATCGACCCGCAACGCGGCTGGTAAGGTACTTGGTAGGTAATTTGTTTTTCCATGAAACTAGTCGCTGACCGCTATCGAGTCCGCGTTTGCTCCATTGGTATCACTATTATAAGCTCAATTTACCGCTACGAATACATCTCGCTATCGGATCCACCACGGTCACCACATTGGCGCGCCCGATGGTTTCAATAATTAATAAACGAAATGTTCGAAAGGCGGCGTTTTTTTTTACTCGTAAAATACGCTCGTTTTACTCGTTTATTTAAACGTACGTCGACCGGCGTCGTGTATTTTAGAAGGTTATAAAACGTAGTAGCTTTTGTGTTCGGCGAAACTTGGCTGTTCTAGAAGGAAAAGTCGCTCGGCCGTTGGTGGCCATTTATGGACGAGGTAAATAACGTTATTAACGTGATAATCGAACGTTGTTAACGAACAACGTAAGTCTCGCAATTAGTCGATCACACCCGGTATCGAACAGTACGTCTAACTACGTGTCGTATGTATAAGGACCGTTTCCGTTCGTTTGCCGCGAAACGCGCGACTGTTGTACGGAAAAAAGTACGAACGGCCGACGGCGACACAACCGGACCGTCGTCGCGTACGTGATACCGAAATTCGGTATCGGAAAACCGAACGGGAAAAAATGTACGATTCGGCGGGAGAACGTAATGGTAATTGAAACGTCGGAATAATCGAAAACGGACGGGCCGTCGTGTATTGGAAACCCTGACGGATTTCGATCAACTAACGTATAAATATATATATATATATATGCGGATAATTACGGCCGCCACACGTTGTCGCGCAAAGGACAACGTTTCTAATCGTAACGCGGTATGAGTCATACGGCAACGTCCGAGCTAATATAAAAATAATTGACGGTCGAAAACTAGCGCGCGTGTTGTGTACGACGGAAATTTACGAGACGGTTTAACTACAGTTTAATGGAATCCGAGCGTTTTACACGAATTATACGCCGCTACGGCGATTATTGTTTCGGAATTTATCGGTGTCAATCGTAGTCACGCGACGCGCGCATTTTGCGTACTTACTATTTACGCTTTTCGATTCGTACGGCCGAAAATCATTCCCGACCGCGTAATAAACGGTTCTCGGTGTTTTTATCGCGTCGTCGTTGTTGTTGGCGTGATGGATGGATGGGTGGGAGCGACGATCGTTTCGAGTCTCGCGAACGTTCGTCATAATAGATAATACCGTATAGAACCGACGGCGAGCGCCGCACTCTGTCCAATTGTCTCGAAATATAAAATCGTGGCCAAGGACGAAACAATTGACTCCATGCGGGCTGCGAGTGGCGACGGAATTGTTTCGGGGTTCAACTATTACGCGTTATTGTGTGCGCGTGTCGTACGTGTGGGTAGAGCGTCGAAATGGGGGAAAACGTAATACGGAATATACGTCTTATTCCGGTCCGTGTAATACGGCCCGGTTTCCCTCTGGCCAAAGCAATTTACTTACCCGCGCGTATATATTATGTATAGGTGAGTACGTCGCGCGCCCTTCTCCGTTCGTTTAGCCTTCGGAACTTCCTTACGCGCGAAGAATAGCGAAGGCAAAAAACGTTTTCCATTTCGTACGAATTTCGTTATAGTGCACTCGATCGTTACGCGGTTCCTTTTATTATTATTATTATTATTATTATTATTATTATTTATTTATTTAAACGGTCGGCCGCCCTTACCCTTTTCGCATAAAACGCGCGGCGGTTAGGGTTACGCGCCGGAGTTCAATTTCGGATGTTACGTACACGTGTACGCGCGTTTGAAAATCACCGAAAAACGTAGCGGACAACGGCTGCTGCGGACATTTCGGTTTGAGAGGGACGCGCACTTGGATACAAAGATTTCGCGGTTGGATTGTTATTTTCGAAAACGACGACGAATCGCTTGGTGGATTTTTTTCGTTTCACCGTGGTAAAAACGATTTTAACTTCTACGGATGTTCGAAAATGAAACGAAATGTTCGGGTCTATATTTAATCAAACAAGTGGCGTTACTCTTAATGTCGGTGGGGTAATGAGAGGAAAATGGGAGCGGAAACAAATCGAGAAATAAACGAAACTCGTTAGTACGTATTTTCATTTTTATATTCCGTACGTATTATAAAATTACAGCGCCGTGTTTGGTATTTAATTATGCACCATACATAGTATACTCGTTTATTTATTTTAAGGTCCGTACTACGGAGGGATAGATTTTAAGGGGATACGAAACACGGAATTTCAAAGTGGATGAATGAAGTGGAAAGAAATTTCACGTGGTTTTTGTGCGATAAGAGGATTCTAATTAGGTTAAAAGACGAGGCTCGAAACGCTGAATAGATCAGAACGTTGGGCGGCAGACAAGAAAGTAGAATAAAAGACGAGTGTAATGGAGACGAGAATGTTTTATACGGTCGAGTGGAGAAATAACTAGAATAGATAAAGTGACAAATGAATGTATAAGAGTAACCCTAAATACCGATAAAATACGAGAGAGAGAGAGAGAGAGAGAGAGAGAGAGAGAGAGTACGTCGCGAAAGTTAGAGAGGATGTTTTAAGGAGAAATGAGACAGACGCGGCGAGAGCGACAAAGGAAATGAGGGTGGACGGTAGGGGAGGAAGAGATGGCTGAAAATAGATGGTACGATATGAGGGTTGTGAACGTAGCTGGTATCTAAAATTGTTCAGAAGTTTTTGTGTATGATCAAAGTAAAAACGTCGCAAAATTGTCGAGTGAATCAATTCTTTTGAAATTAAAAATAACGAATTCTAGTTTTGACGCAATCGGATACGACGACGGCCTTTGTACGTAGTTTTTCACATTTCGAGCGTTTAAACGTTTAAAACGAAATCGCGACCCGCGATTTTAGAAATTTGGTTACGGTAAACTTTATACTGACTATCCTAGCCTTCTGTCGTAAAATACGATTTTATTCATTTTTTTAAACGTATAAAAACCTAGTTATCGTTTTATATTTAACCCGAAAATGATATTTTTAAAAAAAAGTTATTATATACGTATATTATTACGACGAGTGGCTATTACGAATGGCGAGTGTTTCGAAATATTCTTATTGAAAGGACGGTAGAAAAACGTTTTAGGAAAAATTACGTAAATATTGCCGTAAAACGACGAACGTATCTACATTTTATAATACGTAACTTGGTTCGAGCCATCGACGACGAAGAATTTATATTCGACCAAACTAACGAACGGGCGAATTAAAAAAAGTTCGACTATATTTTACTATCGATTTTAACGCGCTGTAAAATTGTCTAAATCTCGCGTCCGGTTATTTACGTAATTCGTCTGAACATAATAGTTACGACGTTAGAACTTCGGCGATCGTGTCAGATTTATTCCGCTCGTTTTCCGAACTTGCTTCCGAGTTTTGTTTCCCGACCTTTTTCGGTCCCAACGCAAATTCCGTCTAAAGATTCGCGACGAGTATGGTAACCTAATCGTTTATAAAAATCGCGACCACGCGAACGCGTCGAAGCCAACGCCGCGAGTCGCGGAAATGACTTTATTCACCGTGTCCGGTGACATCCGTCGACGACGACGATCCTATCGATCATCGAAAATCGCGCTGGGGCAATGTACGATAGCGTGTAATCAATAGTGCCGTTGGACAGTGAAACGAACCGACGCGACGTCGTTCTCGCAATAATTAGGACTGCGGGCGAATATAGTAGGCGCCCGCGTACATATACGCGCAACGATTATGGCGGACGAAAAAAAAACAACCGTTTTTTTTTGTATTTAACGATCCGGTTGAATTATCGTGTAATCGGTCGTTCTTATCATGCGTTGTTTAATGTCGACGACACGCCACATCGTTGTCAGCGCGGCGTAATTTATGTTCGTTATATACATACGTCTCGTCCGACCGGGTCGGAAACGAATCGCCATCGTAAATATTATAAATATCCACTCCAGAGCGTTATACTCGTGCGCGTAATTGCCGTAAAATCGATTTCGTCGCGCTGCGAAACGTACGTAATCAACGGCGTAGTTATAAATTTTTTTTGAGGAGGGGGGAAGTCGAAATAACAAAATAATTTTAAAACACCGATATTATTGTACACTCAGAAATTTGTGGATAGTTCTATATAAAAATAAATTAACGAAATCGAAGAAATACGTCCGTTAAACGTTAAAATATTTTGTTTACTTCGTTACAATTTGCGAAATAAACCAACCGCCTACAATTATACTATCGACACGTTTAAAATATTTCTGATCTTCAAACATTCTCTGGAAGGAACGATTCCCTTTCCATAAATACGCCACTGAATATAATCGTACGTTCGACAGACCGCGCGCGGCATATGTCGATCGGCACAATTATAACGAGCCCCGAACGCGTCGTCGTCGATTGTAACGACCACGGAATCACAAAACACACGCGCCCGAATCGACCGGCAACGATCACCGATGCCGAGGAGTGATGTGAACGAACTGTGACCGGAGGAGAGGAGGAGGTAGCTCGCGTTCACGTTTTTCCTCGATTTTATCGAAAAATCGTCACGAACTCCAATCATTCGACGATTTTTGTTTCTATATATCCCCGCGTCAAATACCCCGCATTTGGTGGATTCCGATAGCGAAACACGCCGATTATTGTTCGCAGTTTCTTTCGTTTCCATTCTCCGAGTTCTTAACCGGTCCATTCACGTCGTCCCGTACAAATATTAATCGTAACACTCTCGCGTTGCGGGCTCACTAATAGGTATACAATGTCGTTACTTTTTACGTCCATATGTTGCATATTCGAAAAGGAAACACGAGCGCTATATGGTTTTATCGTCTTTCGAGACAACAAACGAAATTCAACGTCGAGTGTATAGAGAATTAGCGAAGCGAAAATGCCGCGGGAACGCCGAGGTACGTTCGTTAGTCGTCGCGCACGGCCGTCGTATGACAAAAACGCGAGTCACGCGTTCGTTTAGGGGCGTAAGCGACATTTTTGAAAAACAGTCGCCGCCGGTTTCCGTCGAACATGTTCGACAACGTGTTGTACACGCGACGCGCTTAAATCACGCGTTACGCCGTCGTTTATGATTTACGTCGTGTTATATTATCGGGACGTCGCAACGGTTGTTCCGACGATACTGATTATTGTTTCCGGTATACAGGACGCGCGCGCGTTTATTTAAATCAAAAGGGTCTCTTAAACGGAACGTGACGGTTATTAACACTGGCCCGGGGGGTGACGGAGGACGGAGGGGACACATACGCGAGCTCGGAACATTATCTTTATGATTATCGTTATTGTTATCGATATATTAAATAGCGTACACACGCGCGTCGTCCGGAGACCCTTTGGAACGCTACGTCCGCGCGTTTCTATTATATACATACTCGTACATTCAGTAGGTACGTGCGTCTCGAATAGTGGCGGGTGCACTTCAACCGGCGGGATCGTATCCAGCACGTCGTCCCTCCTCGTGTGTACGATTATTAATTGATAAATTCGCGGGGGCGTATTCGAATAATTTCCATAATCGCGTACTCGTTTCTTCCGCGAACAGGGAGAGTGGGTCATATAATATCGTTTTAATACGCCGCATCCCGTTTTCCTGTCCCGAATTTTTATTTATCCCTCTCTTCCCACCCTTTCTACGATCGCCCGAATTTATATACGTGTGTATATACATAAATATATATAAGTGACGTGCTTACGATAGTCGAATCTTCCTCTCGATTAATCGTATACGTTTATAATCCCGGAAGCGGTGTTCTCGACTAAAGACGTTTTCGTATCGTGTAAGAAAAGTTTCAAAATTTTCGCCAATTTCGGCAATTTTTGTCGGCATAATCGTAATTTCCCGAAAAAATTAAAAACGTATTTCGTTCGTGCGTTGCCGATACGTCGTGTAACGAAATCCAGCCGAATTATATTTCCCACGTTACGTCGTACTCGTTAATTATAATAAATAGTTAAAAAATATATCCTTTAAATGATACGCGTAACTTACTTTATAATCAAAAACATTTTAGCATTCTTCCGAACAAAAATCGGAAACAAAATGTCAACGAAATTCCGTTTACGATGACACAGCGATTGGGTTACACGTCGGTTATATTTCGGAATATACGAGCGCCTGGCGAAATATTCGTGAGCTGTTGTTGATGTTTTTTTTTTAATGTCGGACGTTGACGTCGCGGTCTGTGTGCGCAACTGAATTAAATGCCGTGAGAAAATCGGGAAATCAGTGACGAGACGGCGTCGCTTGGCGGAAGTCGCGACTGGTACATGAGCGTGCGGGTCAGGGTTGATGACATTTTACTATTACAATATGCAGGCGAGTTACATCTCCAAATAAACAGTGGATAACAAAAACAAAACGTCGTTAACAATTTTAGGCGATCGTCGCCTCAGTTATATCGTATACGTTTATTGCCGTGGCATATTTAATACGCCCATATCGATCTGAAACAGTTGCGAACCAAACGCGTGTACGAAACATTAACGAAATATCGTCTCTGTCGAATTAATGGACGCGTGGGCGAGTTACGATTTCACGAGCCAAATCGTTTTCCACGTATCAAGTAGCGATTTCGTCGTATATTTTCGTTCCAATTGGTCGTCCATTGCCAAAAATGACCGTTCACGGCGCGCTATTGTTGAACATTTCGATTCGTTCGTTAACATTCGGCTAAACTTGACCGGCGGGCGTTGTCTGTTATTTTTAATCGTTCGGTGTTACGATCGAAAACGTTTTTCGTTGCGATTCGTTTTTGTCGAAAAATACAATTACCAATCGCCGAGGTCAAATCCCGTCGACGTTCGTCGAGCTTTTTTTAAAACGTACCGTTATTGGATCTGCGGTACGCGTACGATCTCGAGTTCCGACGGGATAATTAATTTTCCATAATGAACCGCCGCGGTTTAGTGAAGCTTACGCGCTAATCACTCCCGAGTTCGCCTCCACTTGTACTCGCGTAAAAAGCCGACGAACGTTTCTCACGAACTTCGCCGTTCATTTTACGCAACCCATAAAATACGTTCGACGGACATTTTCCACTACCGAGTGAACGCTCTCTCTCGTTACCGGAAACATTAGAGTCGATCATTTTCGCCGAGACTGAAATGGAAAAATACCGCGGCATTCGACTACCTACGTAATATCATCTTCGCTCTTTTAGTTTCTTTTTAATAATAATGTTATACTCCGTGTGGCGCGTGCGTCGGATAAAAGCCGAACGTTCGAAAATTAATAAAAAATAAAAAACATGTACGCGATACGCTAACGTCAAACGAATGGACTAAAGACGGAAAAGTAAAAGTATACACTCGGAATATGTCTCGGTTGAATAGTAGCGAATAAATGGAATACGTACTGAAAACATATACGCGTACCCCGAGATGAGATTCAACGCGAAATTGGGTGAACGCGATGCAAAAAGACGTTTATTCGAACGAACCTGAAATAGTATCCAACTGATATTTGTACAGCGTGATTACGACGTATCGTGTGGATTAGTTCGTTGGAGAGAAGGGCACGGAATCCTTATATTCTTATTCGCCGCGGGGATTGTTTTTTAAAAATTTTATTCGCGATAATATTCGTACGCGAATAAATAAAATAAATGTCGTACAATTGTCGTCGAGTCACGTGTAAATGGTACAACAAACGTAATTCTTACGCGCCAATAAATCGAAAAAATGAAATCGTTTTACGCGCTTAGGTACGATATTATAAACCTAAGTTCGATCGTTTCGGACGAACGAAATTGAATTCCGACAACGGATTAGCCCTTAGTTTCTAGGTTATTATTGGTGGGCGTACATTGTCCATCGGACGGTTCGTTATTAGTCAGTATGTCGGAACAAATGTTCGAATACGCAAAAATTAACGTTGTGTTTAACGAAGTTTCAATTGAAATACGAAAACCCATTCGCCCGGCATAAGCAAAAAGAAGCCAACGAGTTCGGAAATTAAATCGCGTACACCCCGAGCGCAAATATGATTAGGTCTCGCTGGGCGGTACAATTATCGAACGATCGACACGTGGGTGTAACGTCCACCATACACTCGCGCTAATAACGATCATTTACATTTCACGCGTCGACGACACTCGTTAACGTACACTCCGAGAATCGCGCGACACTCCGTAGGAACGTTCCGTTTAATCAATACCCGAACGATTCCGTCCGTCGTTTATCGGCCGCGAGACGACCATAGCGATATTCGACGTTTTTCGTATTACGAGGGACGACGAAGCGAATTTTTCGAAATCGAGCGGGCCGAAATAGACCACCGGTCATAATGACGGCGAGTGGGAACAGGGCCATATTGCGTAACGTAAAATGCGACGCGCACTCTCTACATTTTTGAAGGACCCGTTCTGTTAATTATCGGTAATTATTTTGGTTCTATCGAACAAAATCCGTACAATATACGATCGGAGTTGATTAATTTTCGGGAAAAAAAATCGATCGTCTACGAAATATTCGTATTTACGGAGCGACCGATCGTCTCATTTGATACGAATCCGTGTGAACGAATACGCGCGCGTGTGTGTTGAAACCATTAACTAGCGGCGACGTTTTACAGATTGGCGGGATACGTATGGATAAAGTGCGCGAACCGAGTAATTGGTCTGCGGTGTAACTGCAGTGCTATTATCTATTGCGTACAACTCGAGCGTGTAAGTACGGCCGAAACTCCGGCGTGCCGGGTGTGTGTATGGTTAGGAGGGAGTGGGCGGGAGAATGACGAGACGGCGTTGTCAAAGTCCCACGGGCTTTACGGCCACGATGAATATGGTATGACTGAAACTTATTGGGCAGACGTCGCGCGTCCATCTGTCTTTTCACCGCGCTATCCGTAGAAGTTTGGCGGCGGAAAATATCTCGCTTAAATGTCCGAATATATCCCTGGGCCGAGGTTGCAAGTAGAGCGTCGTGTTTCTAATCGTGAGAAAATCCCACGCGTCTCTGGCGCGTTTCCTTCCGATTTCTCGCGTCGGTTTTGACTCGGTACCCCCCGATGAGTGCCGCCGGGGGCAGAGGGGTCGTAATAATATAATAACAATAATTAATAAATAATAATTATAATATTAATAATAACTCCGATCAATTTTTTTTCGGCCAAAACGATATCGTAATCGACGTATTTTATTCGCCGGAACGAAGTAGTCGATTACGCTCAATTATCGTTATTAGCGCCGGTTGTTTGTAAGTTCGAACGAAACGATCGATTTACAACGGCTCGGTGTAGTCTATTTCGTAGTACGTTGGAGGACATTGGTACGATAACGAATCGACGGACACGACTTTTGTGTCGAACAGCCCGCCGGAGTCGCCGATTCAATAACGTTTTTAACGCGTTGGTTCCACTCGGTAGCGCCGTGTCGCGTGCGGAGGTGGCGAATCACGTTACTCGTAGACATATCGAACGTAACGAATCGTTCGATCAAACGATAATAATACGAACGTTAGTCCGCCGTACTTTTCGTTTGGCCATTACGCGCGAAATATCGACGGCACTCTATTGTTGTCACGTTTTAGTCTATTTAAACCGACGATGTCGCTTATTCGACGACGCGTGTCAACTCATTGTAATTGACCTAAAATATTCTCGGCGTTACGGGTAACGTCCGATAATATTCCGTTCTAACCTTGACATTATGCTCGCTATTTTCGGAATTTAGCTACAAATCGACGATTGGAAAATTGATAATCTTAAACGCTTAAACGCCAAAGTTATTCGCGCAAATTATATTGTACCCGACGTTAATTTACAATTGCCGGAGTAACGAAACAGCACCGTGATTGTGTAAATGGGACTTAGCTACAAAAATAATCGGACGAGCGGAACCTATACATCTGATTCGAGGTACACGATTAACCATTATGTATTTAGCAGATCCGAATACGGTATTCGAAAGTACGAACAATTTAAATTTCGTATTGAAATGTCTATAAACTCGTAATTACATTTACGCGAAGTGTTTGTGTATTATTATGTAACGCGAGACTGGAAACCGATTTCTAGACCGTTTTCAAATACCGGTAAAATCCGTTTAAATCGAAATCAATAGGTGACCAAACCGATATGGAAATCGCGAAACCCGTAAACGATATTTTTAATCGTCGACCACGGAATAGGTACGTGATAAACGAATTTATACGATTCTAAGACCCTTAGCCGTAACCGCTCGAACCTCTTTCGGAAATAAATAATCGTTTCGATACGGAATAGTTGGCGAAGGTCCCGCGGAGTTGTCGTCGACGGTATCCGCGGTGTTAATTCTTTTAATCGTAAAAGGGATAATTAAATCGGTTTATGGGCGAGACCTTCACACGGCTCACGTGCGAAACGGATATTAAAAAAAAAAAAATTATAATTAGAAAAACCTCGCGTCCGCGTTCGCGTATAATAAGTTCGACCCCATTTTCCCACGCCGGTAAATTCGTTTTTAATCGCCCCAATAACTGTAGACCCTTAAAGCGTTTCCTCCGAGTTATTCCGTCCGACACGAGATATTATATATATATATACATACGTATGTATGGCCCGTTCGGGATTTGGTCACGACTCGCACCGAGTTTCCTACACGCACGTACGGTACGCGAATACGGACAATATTTGCAGAATCCAAAAACTTAATCGGGGCTTGTAACCGAATTCGAAATCGATTTGAAATATCCGGAAAAATATATTTAAAACCGAAATCGCAATTTTCGAATATAGAAACAAAAAGAACAATCGGTATTCGATATCGAAACCGTAAACAATAAACATCGGTGGGCTAAATTTAATTCGGAATTTTAACTCCCGAAAACCGGTATTGGAAAACCAAAGAAATCGATCGTCGGCAATTAAAATGTTTAAGAAACAAAAATAACGTCAAATTTAACGCTCGTACTGAGGTTTGTGATATGTATGACGAATTAAGGTATATAGTCGACGTATGTACGGTCCGGATTGTCATTCGTGAAATTCGAAATGACGCGAAACGTTCGAAAACGAAGCGATAATAAGAATACTTAAAAAAAAATGTATAAAATGACGACCGATATGCGAATTTGAAGATAAATTATGACGGGTATTGAATCTCTAACCCGACATATTTTTATAATTAATCCTAGAGCTCGAAATAGAATAGAAATAACGAAAACCCGATTATTAAAATCGTATTCGAAACCGAAATAATTGACACTTGAAAGTCCAAATCGGAATTGAAACGAATGAAAAATTTCATTCCGATTTCCGCGGAATTCTCAGTTATCGAGCTCGTAAATACGACAAATTTTCGTACATTTTAAAGAAACGTTTACTTTTTTCAATCGCCTAGGTACGTGTATTATATAATTAACTTTCACCTCGGCTCTACGATATCTATAAAATGTCACGGCGTTTATTATCGAATAAAATAATAAGGTTGAATGTAAACGATACGAAACGAATTATCGTCGCGCGTATTCGATAGGAACGTATAAAACTACTAAAAACGTAAAACGATCGGAAACGTACGGAATATTGTTTTATAAACGCGAAACGACGACAAAAACGATCGAATACCGAAAATGTTTAGACGTCAAACTCGCGTGAATTCGGAACTTAGTTGCCCGGCAAATTCGAACGGTAGAACGAAAGAAAAGCGACGACACCCGGACCCTAATCATAAAGACGTACGCGCGTATACAGTACAACACAGGCGCGTAAAAGTTTCTATTCGTAGTAAAGAAACCCTCTAATGGCTTAAGTAAAACGCCGGCAAATTCTAATCGAGTTCGAGAAAGAGTGCATTTGCGTGTAATGTTTATCGGTGTTTTCCTCCGTTGCCGACGAAGTTTCGAGAACTGTTCCGAACAAACTTTAATGAAATCGCGCCGGATGATGGCGTTTAAAATTATTTACCGTTTTATTAGCTGTCGGCGACTAGCTTATATTTCGGAAACCGCCGAGCGAAGCGAATTAATTACACGTCGTGCGTTCCGTACATACACGTACGTAATAATTATACTCGTAGACAATTCGTAAATCCGAAAAATACGTTTCGGGAGTTCGGACGAAAACGGGTGATTACAATTTTTCCGGCCGTTCGATTCGCTCGGTACTGGCACCGGAAAAACCGACGCGGCGGTTTTTCGTTACCTATATTATCCGATCGTCGCTCGGCCACGACGTTTAACGGACGTCGTCAGCGGAATAAGACACCGTAAATTCGGCAAAATCGAAACGATTAATATAAAGATTGTCGTCGATATACGCGGCACGGGACGACGGTTTTATCGACAAGTCGCCAAACGTTTATGCCGCGGACTCGACGAATCGGTTCGATAATTCGATCGAACCCGTTGACGACGTTTACGGTTTTATTACGTGGACCGAATTCGAACGTCGGTTGTCGAAAATATTCGTATTCGCCCCGGTGCGCTATCGACGACAATCGTAAATACGGTTGCGAAAATGTTCGGAACGTCGATCCCGACCAGGAGGACGTCTAACTATTAATCGTACACGAACCTAACTGGTCGTGAAGACCTTCTATTAAAGTATGTCGATCACAACGGGCCCATACACTCGTACCGCGATTCGAACCGTAGACACAACCTCGGTGGCTGTATCAATCGACGAAATCGTAATAATACGGTACTAATACGAGACGACTACTTGTTTTATTAGTTTTTACGGGTCGTTTGATTAACGTATCGTAGTAACGCGACGCCGTGAAATACCGAAAAAATTCCGAGCGGCACTTCCATTCGCCATTTCCAGTGGACCCCCCCCGTGGAAACATTTCGTCTCGAACCGCAGACAAAGCGCTAAAGTGAACGTATAATGTCTACTTATATACGGCGACGCGGCAGACTTTGTCGGCAATACGATCGGTTCGATTTGTTCGTACATTTTCGGTATCGGCTATGCGGAGGGTATTTTCGCGTGTGTCGTTGTTATTTTGACGATATTGCGAACGTACCGGGAGGGGATATATTGTATACGTATATTGCGCACGTTCAATGTCAAAAGTGATTTGATTTTAAATAAAACAACAACTCGCGGGGATGGAAAAGTGACTTTGAGCGGTTTAATATATTGGCGAGGCGGAGGGGCCGGAACAAAATATTATACTATACGCGTTACGTTCAAAAAGGAATCGATAAAACACTGGCGATGAATGTGTGCGCGTGTGTTTGAGTGAAATATAATGTTTATAAATCAATATGACGTCAGGAGTACTTTAGGGAATTGTTTTTGTATATAACTCCGGGTACGTTTCGTCAATATGCAGGTCCCCGCGGAGGACATTAACACTAAAGAGAAATATAATACGCGCGCGCGCGCTCACGCCGTATTATCGTCGTAAACCGAATTTCTATAAAAGTTTCTGACGTAAAGTTATAAAACGAAAGTTCCGTCATTTTCTTAATTCGTTTAGCTTTTTGTCCGCGCAACGCGAATAATAAAAGTAATAGAATCGAATATATTTCGGTGAGAATAAAAAACAACCGCGCGCCGAAATTGGTCAATTTTTACTAGCGTACCGCGTAAATGTAATAATATTCGTTTTATACGATCGGTTGCGGGTAATATATAGCGAAGTACACCGTAAAAAAACGCGCGGCGAAATATTCCGAATATTCTTCGAGAAATTTTGTAAACTACGAAACACGTTCAGAAGAACGTACACGGGCGTAATAATTAGGGGGACTTTAAAATTAATATCGGAACCGTTTTACAATTGTTAAGAACGTTTTACGAATTCGCGGACAATTGAAACGTTTCAACCGTTATTGGCCCACTTTCGCCGTCTTTACCCGGGCACGTGTAGAAGAACGGAACGATATCCCTCCAATTTCGCTCACCGACCGAGTTCGTTCGATTTTAACTCCGCGAAAACCATACAAAACGTGTCTTCGGCACGTCATCCGGAAGCTGCGGTTTTTTACGAATACCACACGTTTATCGTCGATTTATTTAACTGGTTTCGTCTAACCATTCCGCACCGTCATTTTTCATATACGTTTTTACGAACGCGATTTCGCGTCTTTTACTTTATAAGTACCGTTGTCGTCACGCACGCGTGTTGTCCTCCGATCGAGACATTTATCCGTAATTTCGATTCGTAATTTATCCGAAACAATTCGTTTTATTATCCGCGCGATGATAATTTCGAAATCGTCGGAATTTATTAATAATTTCGCGAATAAAACGAGTTTCTTTACGCGGCCATAAATTTATCAACCGCGATTTGAGGTTTTCGCCGATTTCGTCGCTACGAAATTGGAAATTTCAAGTTTCGGCAAATTGACACTAGCTATATTATCCGAGCGTGTAACGTATATTTGGATCGTAACTGTATCCGGGAGTTGTCGAAAGTCGCTAGTTACAATCCGTTGTCCGTTTAACCGTTTCGTCGAATTCCATTTACGTATTTTCCACACCGAGAGACGACGTTTCGATCCGGGTTTTACGAAAATATAACGACTTCGCTGAATCGTGTAATACAATTTGGCGACGCTAATGGCGTTTCGCGCGGAGCTTCGGCGTTACGTTTTTACGCGGAATCGTGCGGCGATACGGTTAAACGCGCGGAACCGTATTCCCCAATTGGTTTTATTTAGAGCCTAAAACGTGTTTCAAAAGTATTACGATTTCCATATAAGGTTTAACTTCATCGATTTCGAACGCTATTGAATTTCGCGATTGAAATTTGAAATATCGTTATGGTCGTTTAGTAGTTGTTTTGTTCTCTTAAATATCGAATTTCGTTTCCAATTATATTCTACGTTAGACGTCGTTTCCATCGTACAGTGACGGATTTAAGTAAATAATCTCGGCCGATTACGTGTTTTCGATTATATTTCGATATTTCGTTGTAAAAAATGTCCACTACTGTCGAGCGAGATACCATTAATTGATTAGTCATTGAGCATTTCTACTGTAAACGCTAAACGTGAACGCCAACGATATTCCTAACGTATTTCCTCCGTGAATTTTATCGCGACGGAACAGAATTTCGTACGTCTTATTACGGGAAAATTAAAACAAACTATTGGCCGTCTTATCAAGTATAGAAATAACGTTCTACCATAGATATTACGTTGTGCGTTCGCGATGGAAAACAGCGTAGTTAATTACCGTCCCAAACGTTAAATTTTAGGAATAAAAATTTATGACCGTACCCGGGGAAATTGTATTCGTACTTAACGAACTTTGCGACAAATTTGACTCGATTTTTCCTAATTTATAAACTCGTAAGCGTTTCAGAATCAAAAGTACGGTTTGTGTTTGGACACTATTTTTTAGGTCTTTTCGACGGGCGAAAAATGCTTGAAACAGACTTTGCACGATATTCCGTCGACACTGTCACTTTCTCTCTTTCTATATATATATGTACACGTGTACCTGTTATCTATTAAAAAAAAGTGGATCTATTTTACGCGAATCGACGAGATTTTCAGCTACTTTTTCTTTAACGCTAGCAAAGTCGTTACCACGACGTTGTCGCGTGCAAACGATGAGAGTACCACGGAAAATCAAATGGTACGAAATGTTAAGTGCGCCACTTTTACCTCGTTGACATTACACTTAGATGCAAGTGTGTCGATATAAAAATACGTGTTTTTTTTAATCACGAACCAGCGAACGAACATACTCGTCGATTAGATTACATATTTTTTTGTCGAAAAATATTTTTTAGTGACGCAGCGTACGTTTCGTTACGAATTGTCTCGTACAGTCTCGTACCATACAATATTGCGTCGTATTATTCCGACGAATCGAGACGCTATTTTCGCCGTATTTAATTAAAATAATCGTCCATTAGCGTAACGTAACTAGTGAATAGTTTTATAGTAAACGTTCATTTCGAAGCTTTATCGGCGACAAAAAGTATACCGAAACGCGTTAAACTATCGTACGCGTTAAACGTATTTAGTCAACTTTATTCGTCGCGGACAATTATAAATCGAACGTTACGCGGCGAGAGCGATTTCTAATAACGAATCGTTTCGTAACGCGTTTCAATTGGATAAATGAAACAATCGTCAATTTTTGAAAGTTTTCTTCTTCTGTTCGATACAAATATTAGGCACTCGAGTTAACGTTCAAGAGTAGTAAAGTAGTTCTAATATCGAAATAGACGGTATCTATTCGAAATGGCCGAAAAGACGAATTCCGGTAAATTTAATCGTTATCCATCGAATGTTCGTTAGTTATTTTTGGAATAAACGTAATATTTTTCCTAATCGGATTTTACCGAACAGATAATAGAATTTCAACACGACGTTTCAATAATCATTTTTTTCGGAATATCGAACGCCCCGTATGTTCCTCGGAGAGTTACGAATAAAATGGACAAATTTAACGCGCGCGCGAGAAAAATTAACGAAATTTAAATCACGATCGACGAAATGGTTACAAAGTATAAAGAATTACGATTCGATAAAATGTAATTGTAACGTTGTTCTCCTATAGTTCCAAAACGTTAATAATTAAACGTTTATTTTTAAAACCAATAGGCGAGAATTAGTATCGAAATACATGTTTGTGTACAAATACGGTAGTATTTCGGGTCGGTCTGTTGTTAAGGACTTAAAAACGGTTGGATTGAAATTACCCTTTTTCAAATATACGGTGACCCTCTGTCCGTCAGATGGGCCGTTTAAGTACCGTGCTTAAGCGTTTTAGACAAAGCGCTACCAAAGGGAGCCCATGTATTCGTTACAAAGATCGTAGTCAGATTTTCGAAATAAAAGGGCGTAAATTCGTTTTTAAAGAAAACCAACGTATAACCGGAATCGTCGGACGTGATTTGAAAATAACGAAACAGAAAATGGACCGGGCGAGCGGTGATATTTTAAAATTACGAATAGAAAGGACTACCTACACGAAGTTACGGATTTCTTTTGTATTTAAAAAAAAAAATCGTTTCGTACGAATATCGCACGCTTGTGTCGACGTCTACCTGCCCCGGCCGCCGTCGGGGGGTGTGACCGCACACTTATACTCGCGATTTCCCAACGGCACGTGTGTATTATACGCTCAATATAACGCAACGAATGCGCCGTTGTACGGACGCGAGTTTTACGACTAGTACGACTTCGGCGGACGAGGAGAACATATAAAATACGCGTTTTATCGCTGTCGGATTGAATAATCAGGAGTAATATGTACGTGCGCGGTGGTAGCCCGCGGAACGGGCCGTAAAAATTGTCGAAGCGCCCGCAATAACATCGTCGCACGCGGCGACCTTTGCCGAAAACGTTTTTCGTTTGCTTTCGTTTTACGCGTTTTCCGGGGGGGAATACGAAAGTTTTACGTCGCCGATACAATATTATAATACGGGACCGCCTAGCGGTGTCGTTACGGTACCCGTCTTTGTAGTAGGCGGATACAAACGGTCTCGGGCCCGTCGCGATTATCCAAAGCGAAACGAAGTGTACTTCCGCGTACTCAAACCCAACGGCGGCGGTCGGGTGACTCGTCGGCGAGTACAAGCGGGACAAATATCGGCAAATACGTTACGGGGACGACCGGGAAACGTTTTATTTCGGTTTAGACGACAGCGGTGTACAAACGATGGCAAATCGTACGTTTCGATCACCGTTACGTGTTAAACGTACGCGCCGGTTTCGTGTACTTTACGCCTATCCTTACACGCTAACGACAAATCATATACGAACGGAACGACGTAAAACGTCTCCGGGAAAATAAAAAAAAAAAATTTCGTAATTGTCGTCCGTTCATGCGTGTACACCGCAGTGTTGTAAAAAGTAATTTCGGTAAGAGTATTCCGAGCAATTTTCAAAAATTAAAAACCGTTCGAAATCGAAACGAAACGCCGTGTGATCGGATATAAATAGAAAACGATTCGTCGGAAAGCGGCTAGGTTATTAAGTTTGCCGTCTGCTGTTCGAGCGTACGAAGGATACGGTGATTTCGATTCGCGAAGTACGCGAACGGTTTTCGAACGTCAAAAATGAACCGTTCTTCGAGCGTGCCCAATACCGCCAGAGAACGTACGCGACTTTCGAAAGACCCGAGAATTATTCGGAAATACTCCGAGTACAATTTTACCGTTTCTACAAATGTACTTAGTGTATGCTTACCCCGAAGTCGCGTCTGCCGTCGTCGTCGTGTATTCGTCGCGGCCACCTCGGCGATCTCAGTTGCCGGCCACGTCCGCCGATGTCGAATGGACGTCCGCCGTCGCGTCTCTGCTCTTTTATAACCTCGGCGGGACCACCACCGGCGGGTGTAGTACGCTCTCTCGGGGTAGTTCGGGGCGTGCGCGCGCGTCACGCCGTCACCTCTGGCCGATCGCGCGGGTCGCCAACGATTCTGCGCGCGTACGTACGTTTCTATGACGACAACCGCCGGCCTGCTAAATACTAAATGAGCTAACGGCGTGTAATTGAATTGCGCGCGACGTCCCATCACCCTCGCCAAACAACCCTCGCCACCACCAACTACAAATACTACTACTACGAATTCACGTTCTAGTTATATATATACGTTCGTCCGTAGTTTCTTCGTCCTCGCCCTTCACTATTTTTCCCTCGTTTCATCGTCGCCCTCCATCTCGTTACCTCGCACCTGCACTCTTTCCGTATGTCCGCCCGCTGGATATAATCTCTTCGCTCGTTCCGCCGTCGAAACGTACGACACGTTCCGTCCGAAATTCCCCGCTATCGTCCCGGCGTTTATCCGCGCACCGGCCGGCTCGACAATATCACGGGCCGGCCGACGGGAACGGATAGCGGCTTTTTAAATATCGGGCTCGTCGACCCCTATCTTAATTAACGCCCGGGCGGTTTTCGTTTTATTACGATTACGACGATTCGGCTTAACGATATTTGTTATTTCGACGTAATTTTGTTCGGTTACGGTTTACCGTTCACGCGGAAGGTTTCGTACGTTTCGCGACTTAATCGAGCTCCGATAATAAATAACGTAATCGAAAATCGCGTCTATACTTGGGGTGGAACGTATTCAAAACATATTTCGCGTACGCTAACGGACAACGGTAATCGGCCAATAACAACGGTAGCGTTCAATTACGTAACGGCGGGCGGCGTAATAATCGACACGCGCGATTCGATCGGAATATTTCCGTCGGGCGCGCGCCCGAAGAACGGGCCAAACGTGCAGGAGGAGCGCTCGCTGTATTTCGAAGACACGACGTCTGATTAAAAACCGTTCAGCGCGACGGTCGTTCTGTAACCGCGGCGTACGGTACAGAATTAACGACGACGCGTCTCCGCGTAGATTCCACGGTGACGACCGGTGGACGTTACGCCGTCGAGAAATTAACGACATTTCGGTTGCGCGGGATGACGACGCGCTCTGACAGGCGCGCTTCACTATCTAAACCATCACGTGGCCGCCAACGCGCCACGAACGTCTTGTTTTCCGCTCGTATTCCTAGACGTGTCCAGAGAATATCGTGCCTAGTTCCCTGGCGATAATTACGGT
>JAIPRN010000762.1:0-66862 GCA_025469175.1 Geopemphigus sp. TES_GeoC_2020
TAATGGTTGTCTTCTTCTTCGTGTAATCTCCCTGCCATTTGTTTTTTTTTTTGGTTTCTTTCGTTACATATTCTTATTGTGCTTTATAGTACAGATTGTATATTTCTTTATAATAAATAAAAACGAAATTCCCGACAAAATCGTATCGGATTGTAGGAACGTATTTCGTTCGCGATTATACGCGAGACGTAGACGGTATATTACAATGTACGCTTCGTATTTATCGCAATTTCGACTATCGGTTTAATCGATTATTTCGATTTCGACTTCAAATGTTGGTTTTTAGCAATTACGAATTCCATTCGGCTTGCCGCTTTCATTTCGTCGAAGGTATTTTTTCGATTTCGAATATTGATCGTTTACCGCGGGCGACGGTTCAAAATGTCCGTTTAGATTTTATTCCTAATTAGTATATATACCGATTCAGAGCACGTTTATCGCCAAATAATATAAAATATATTTATTATTTTATTAAATACGTACGATATATATAGTGTACATTATTAGGTACGCGCGACGCAATACGTGTTTATGAATGGGTGAAAATCTTGCGGAAAACGTGAACGCTATTATCGACCGGGTGGTCGTCCAAGCACATTGCTCATCTCGCAATCCATTTAGAAGAGAGTAAATTTTATTTCGTCGCGCGTATAATATCCTGTACGTACATGTATATATCATTCGTGCGTAAACAATAACAATGTATACACGCGATATTATTACGAGAGCAAATAAAACGGGGACAACTGTTATTGTCGCTAAATATGATTAGTATTATCGCTACACTCGCACACAGTTGTAGGCGTATATATGTGTGTGTGTGTGTGTGTGTGTATGTATGTATGTATCGTTTGACGAGTCATCGGACCCCACGTATGCGGCCGCGTGCGAATAAAACGTTGTGATCCGTCTTTCGTCGTATCGCTGCACCTAGCCGAGGGTCGCGTTTGTATCCTACGCGATAAGGGGATGGTAAAGAGGGACGAATGAGTGAGCGAGCGAGAGAGTCGAGTTTTACACGATGCTAATAGCGTATGACGACGTAATATCGCGTATACACGTACACACAATAACCGCCGTATAGTGTGTGTGTGTATGTGTGTGTACCGGGGAAAACGACCTCCGGTGACTTAAACTTTTTCCGTCTGCCCCTCCCCCCCACCCCCGAAATTGCGAAATCGACGAGCGGTTCGTTTTTAAGTGCGTCTCGTTCTCCCCTAGCTGCCGAAAGCGCGCGTAAAGTAATTACGACGGATAGTCCCGACGCTGTCTGCCAGTCCCCGTACATTGTAATATTTTATAATATACGCGTTTCTAATGAACGCCATTCATCGTACTATTTGTACACACACACACACGCGCGCGCGCGCACGGACGCGTTTTACACACTAACCGTTTGATCGTCGTCTAATGATTTCGTGTCGCTTTGATGTAATAATAATTTGTGTATACACACACACATACACACACACACACACACATATATACACACACACGGGCGAAAACGCACTTTAAAACGCGGCGACGGGTCGTTTAAGATTTCTGACGGAAGTTTTTTACTCGTTGTAAATTTAATTATTTTATGCGACGCGCGTTATTATTTATGTGTAAAAAGACGTGACGTAGAAGTGCGCGGCAATTTTAAAAGCGAAATCTGTGGCGATGGGGGAAATGGTGGGGTTTAGACGCCGTGGTTTTTTCCTCGCGTAATAAAAAGTCGTAGGTAAATTACGCGCAATTTTTTTTTTATATAATCCGCGAGGGTCGACGATAATAATAACGCGTCACGTTCGCGCTAGTAATTAAGTTTATAATCGACGAATATTTTATTCGTCCGGGCTCGTAGTTTCGAACTCATAAAAAAAACTGCGAATTTATCGACAATTTCATCGGGTGGTTTTTTTCCGTTTCGTTTACAGAAACGATTGGGAAAATCGAGAAACGAATCGAATAAAGTGTACGCCGACTACGGAACACGAAAATCTATACAGTTTTGGAATATTTGTAAATCCGAACAAATTGCCAGAAAGATCGGATCTACTCGGCGGGATAAGTATAAAACGAAATAACTAACGTCTAAAATAGATATTTTTTATTTAAAAAAAAGTACGTTTTGGCGATTGCAATTGTAAATACGTTGTCCGACGTGTAAAATACGCGCATTTTATACTAAAAAGGAAAAAAAAATAGGAAATAATTTATTTCCCAAAAATCGACCGTTTACGTAATAAAACGCGTGTCTGATCAAATCGCCGACGTATGTAATGGCCGGCGAGTGTTTTTGACGAGTCACGGCGTATAAGCAAAAAAAGAAACCGAAAAATACCGGGCCTGTTATTGCATTCTTATAAACGCGCGTGAGCGTAGAATTTCGGAGGAAGGCTCTCGATGTTGTTGCGTTTTTCTTTTACGCGTTCAGAAAGAAAAAGCGCGGCACGCGCCGTCGACGGAGGCGTCGAAAACGCGCGGCGCTCGAAGAATGCGGCCAGCGCCACTCGTTGCCGAGGGTCGCAAGCGCCCACCGACCGGCACTTTTTTTCCGCGTCGTCGCGCGTATTTCTCGCCTACTCTCGGCCACGGCATATTTAGACGTGTTCCGTTTCGCGGCTGCGTACTATCGTGATACGATTCTCTCGAACTTTTCCACCAAGCCGACGTTATATACATATTTAGTAATTAGACGATCTTGGGCGTTACGACGTATCGGTATTATTATTTGCGTTTCGTCCGTAGACGTTTGTACGCTCGGATTTTCAACGGCAAAGAACGAAACTGTTTGGCTGTTTTGTTCGCGAGCGCGATAATGAAATCGTTCGTTCGTTTCGCCGGAACGATTATTGGAAAAACGAGATAATTGACGGCGTTCGTTGGCGGAAACGTGGGTAAATCGATTTGCGCGAAAGCGGTCGGACGTGTATAGCTGTTAGGCGTGAAAACGGTAACGCCCGCCGACCCGCGTTAATTGTCGAAATCGTTGGTTCGCGAAATGGAGTAGTAGTTAGCGTAAAAACGACGATTTTCATCTCCCGCGTAAGCCACCGCTCGTACACAAGTTCGTGCCCCATAATACGTGCGTATATAATATATATCCTTTTGTCGTCGTTATTATTATTATCCGTAAACGATACGCGCGGCGCTGCGATACAATACAATAATATACAGTTACGACAATAACGATATTTAAGGTCGAAAAACGACGCGCTACGTACGTGTGTGTGTGTATATACACGTTGCGGTACGATTATTTAATGGTAGCGCGGCGGCGTGTGTATTAGGTATCTCTTTTTCTCTCAATGCCGGAGAAGATGCGCCGACAACGATTATAATACGCATAATACACTGGCCCGTAATATACGAGCCGACACACACACGCGCCGCGCGCTTACACGACCGGGCGATAATATACGTTTTCCTCGGAGCCTTTTGTCGCCGCCGCGCGGGTGTTGTGCGTGAGCCCGCTACATTATATACTCGTCTTTTATATACTTACATATATATATATGTGTGTGCGTGTCTATTATACGGTCGGCCCCCCTTCGGAACGCTTTCTCTCCCCCCCACACCCTAACACACTCATTCTCTTCGGCCCCGCGACCAAATCGGTAATCCTTCTGTGCGACGAGCGCTACTCTTTTATTTTTTCTCTCGGGGGCGCAACAATATGCGCGTGTGTGTACGATAACGCGTATATTATACATACGTACATTGTATCGGGGCGGCATCCTTTGGTCTCGGTGTCTGTATGCGTGTGTACCTTTCGTCGCCGCGGCCGCGTGTTGAGTCTATTTTCCACCTTTTCTTTCGCCGGGTTTTTCGTCTTTATTTTGTTTTTTTTACCTCGATGACTCCATACAATAATATTCCCCGCTCGTCCACGTACGCGTTTATATAATAACGTATTCGACGGTTTTTCGATTTTTCCGGCGAAATACAACACGTACGCGACCTACCCGAATATAATTCGCCGTTGTCATCCGCCCACCACCACGTGCCCGACCGCTATCACGAACAGTATACGTTTAGACGTCGCGCACGTCGCCTAACAAACACGCCGATATTTAAGACGTACGTATGTATTATTAGCCGGCTCGAACCGATTTCGTCCGGAGTTATTTTATTCACGTCGTTCCCTTTCGGTATCGCGTACATAGCTCGCGACGTTTTTAGCGACGCCGAACTAGTTACTTTTTGATTTTCGATTCATTTCGCACGACGACCGCTCGAAACGAAAATTAATTCGGTCCAATTACAACGTAAAACTTGAAAACGAAATTTAATTTCGCGGCCTTATTTATTATAAAAAAGCGATTACTTTCATTATACGTATTACCCCGACTGACGTTTCTTCCGAAAATCTCGTCGAAATTGGTTCAGTATTTTCGTCATTATAAACTTTGTCTCTTCGTAATAAATTCGAGGCGATCTTTTTAATCGTAAAACGGCTTTTATTTTTACAACTAAAAACGTAAATCAATTTTGTTATCCGTGTATTTTATTATTCGTTATAAAATCATATATACGTAACGAAACACCCGTTTTTGTTACGTCCGTCTATCCAACGGACAATATAGCAAAATCACGTCACGCTCGAATTGGAGTGTTTTCATATCATAAACACGACGCGTTAAATAATAATTCGTTAATAATAATAGCAGCCTCTCGCTGCTCACGCGGGGTTAAACGAAATTGGATACGAACGTCAAATAAGTAATAGGTAGCTCGTGTTAATCGAATAAAACAAATGTCTCCGCAAATTGTACTCGGTAAAATAACAGAAAATTGTACGCGACGTATTTTCTTCGATTCGCGACGCAAAAAATTCGTATCCTAAAAATCTTCCCGATCGTGACGATAACGACGACATTTATTATTTTATAAATTATACAAGCCGATGTTTGTCGACTTTGTTGCCGAATTCGGCCAACTTGACGGCATTTGTGTTAGTGCGCGTTCTGTATTTGTAGTAATACGGACACACACACATTATATATTATTCCTTCAAACAACTTGTACGACAGACGCGAAGTAAACGAACGATGGTAGCAACTGGCGGTGGCGGAAAAGGGTGAAGGAATACGTTGGGGGTTGGGTGACGACGGTGAAAGAGGAAAGAGGAAATAACAGGAAAGAGCAAAGAGAGAGAGAGAGATGAAGAGAGAGATTCATTAAAAACCGAGTTCGTCTATATGTGTTCGGTACGGGGCGAGAGCGACATTTTCACGGTGACTGAACCTGGGCCCCTCGGAGCTGAAATAATACATCGGGGCGATGTCCTCGCAATGTGCCAAACGCACACAGTTTGGAATTGTGTTTATTGCGAAACTGACATAAAAGACCGCAGAGCGAGGGCGGGCGGGTGGACGACAACGACGACGACGACGGCGGGAGTTACGGTATTTTATATATATATATATATGTGTGTGTGTGTGTGTGTGTGTACGACAAAAGAAAATCTTTCTGTTTTTAATACTGGAATTGAGTTTTGTACACACGCACAAGCGCGCACGTGACGTTCACACATACACTCACGTACACATATACGCGCGTACACCGAAAAATAAAAGAAAAACTACAATCAAGCGACTACTGTACTCCTATACGCTCATCCGCCCCGTGAAAATAACCGCTCAAATATATTTATATATGCGTTTATGTATATATATATATATGTTAATTCACCTTAAGGCGGCATTATTGAAACTACTACAAGTAATCTTTGTAAACGCACTACGTAACGGGTGCATAAATAATTACGCGAATATGTTCGAGACGGTACATCCACCGAGGTAGTCCTTTAAGCCAAGTTGTGTTTGGCTTCGAGCGTTTGAGGCGCTTAATGTCTTGTTGCCGCGAAATTGTTTAGCAGCTAAATTGGCACACGGCTTTAATCTATTCGCCCGTGTGGATAGCCATATTCAAAACGTATATTAATATTATTTTTTTAAATTTATTAACGAATTAAAAAATACTTCATACTGGCTGGTTGTATAAATAAAAAAAAAATATATATATATATACACGTAAAGCGTCTTACGAATAAAAACGAGTAATTTTGATAGGTACGTAAAATTGTCGAAGTATTACATTTTTTGAATAGGCGAAAACACGAAGAGTCCGAATGTAATATATCGAACATTTCGTCGGGCGTTCGTTGAAATTGTTGAAAGACGAAAAACTACGTAATCATCCTAAACTCGAAATTGCGTCCCTATATTAAATTTTTAGTCACCTAACAATTACGGTTTACTGACAATACGTATATTTCTATGGATCGCAATCTACATATTTCGAGATACGAAAAGTAATAGTGGCATATGGCCCGGTAAGATTCGCAAAACTTCTACATGTGCCGTCGCGCAAATTCTAAGAGAGAGAAAACAGAAGAATAATATATTCGGAAAGTTTGTTAAGTCATTCTGTAGAAAATACTTTTTAAGGGACGAAAGTTTTGCCGAAACGTAATTTAGCGTGCTGTACGTAGTTGCAGCATACGAGTTGTCTTTAATACGATTTTTTTTTAAAGCTCCTTATTCAATCGTCCGCTTGTGTATATAATATATATATATATATATATATATATATATATAGAAAGAAAGAGAGATCAAAAAATATGCCCTACATTAAAAATATTTATGTTAAAATTTAAAATTACCGCGTCTATATGGAAATCAGTTTTGTCGTTCTCGACTGTGTTAAACAATTTGCTGAACTTTGGACGATTTTCCGACATTTTTTGAGGAGCGATTACTTTGGGATGTATATTACTTTGAGGACTGTTTGGTATTTCGACAAACTTTAAACGCGTTTCTAAGCGAAAAAATAATCATATCCATCGTGTTTTCACGACGTACGATTTGTTAAATATTGGATCAGTACGCGAAATTAATTCGTTACAATAATACTTAAATATAGCCGGATGGTATATTCGGATACCCGCAACTTCGATTTCGGGTAACAAAACCGATCGTAAGGCGTGTTTGTAAAGGCGAAAAATAATCAAAATTAAACATTTATAATATTCGATCGTCGAACTTGTCGCGTTTATTACGATATGATTTGCGCGTATACTGATCGAATAGATTTTTGACTGTCGCGAAAAGTGAGCACCCTCAATGCGTGTACCGGAAAAAAGTGTAGGTACGACTAGACCTAGAGATGTATTACGGGTGATGAGTTTATGAAATATTTAAGCGAAATCGGTTAAAAATATTAAATTATTCGAACAGAAACGATTATCGAATGGAAAGCGCACGAATGACTCGTAATATTAATTTTATAATATACGCGTATGGCGAAATTATTTATCTCTTGTTACTACTTTTTTCTTTGTTGTTTTTTAAACGTTTTTACTATCGAGTTTCGCTCGCGAAACGGAATATATTGGCCTAAAACGATGACGGTTATTAGCCGAGAAAAAGTTTACCACCGCCGCCGACATTGTGACGCGACCCTCCCACGTGCGTAACGCTTAGCGTATACGTTTTGGGGAGGAGGTCTGTACATATATATATATATACATATTGTATATAAGCGACTCTTCGTGAGAATTCGGACAACGCGTGGTCTTTCGTGACGGCGTGACAAGAAAACAACCGGCCACCGTCGTATATACATATAAACACGTCGTATTATTATTATTATTATCGTTATTATTTTTATACGCGATAACGACGACGATATTCCCCGCGGGTCGTGACGTTGGCGACCGAGAATATATATATTATGATATATTACAACGTCGACGGGGCGAACAAAAAAATAAAAAATGAAAACCCTTCCGATAATATCGCCTATATATATATACGCGTGACCCCTTCTTTCCATCCACCCACCACACCGGTGTAGTGGTCATATATATATAATATACGCGTCGTACGATCGGAGAGCGAATTCACTATGCGCTGCAGGGGGAACAGACGTGTCGCCAGTCATCGTTGTATACCCCCTCTCCTTCGTCCATAACCCGCCACCCTTAATCATATTATTATACCGCTTTCGATGTACACAAAATATTATCGTTATTACTGCAGTTATTATTATTATTATTATTATTATTATTGTCGTCGTATAGCCGTTGTTATAAATTGTGTAACGATAATATTATTAGCCCCGGAGAATACACACGCGCGTGCGCACACACACAAACACACACACACACATACGCGCGCAGTGTGTAGAGAGAAAGAAAAGAAACCGAGGGCCATTATATGATTTTGTTGTCGTGGACAAAGTGAGCGCGCGTGTGTGGGCAAACGACACTAATGAGCCAATGAACCCTTTTTCGTCATGCCGACGATATACGCCACAGGGAGGGGGGAATAACGAAATGCGAAAAATAACAAAACGGAAAACATAGTCGACCCGAAAATAACGCCGGCGTCGACTGGTTAAATAATTAAAGTCGAAATTAAATAGATCACGTTCGTTTTAATTTTCCACTTATTAGCCGTCGTTAACTAATTAACGTTATTACTGAAATGTACGCGCTTAAACTCTTAAACTTACCGTCTTACAATCGAATAATTGTCCAATTTAGTTAAACGCGTAAGTATTATGAAATAGTAGACAATTCGTACGGGAATTTTCCTTATATATATATATATATCAGGTATATTCGAAGGTAAAACGTAACGCAACTTTACTTTAAACTCGATTTATCGATAATGTCTTTTGTTAAAAAGATTAAATTTTAATCCTTAATCGTATTTTTAATTTAACTTATCGTGTTTCGGTAAATTTTATATTAGATTTCTCATTTTCGTCGAATACGACATATACAATGAAAAATATATACCCGCGTAACCTCTAACTCGGGCGTCTGGAATGTATGTCGGGAAATCTTTTTCTATTGGAGAGCACTTGGCTAGAAGTGAGCCACCAGTACGAATTTAATCCACAAAAACCGGAATTTCAGAGCCCTAACGTTTCAAAAAATAAAGCTTTAGAAATAATTAAAACGATATTTAAAACGCTTGTCATACATCTAGCGCGTATTAGTGTATAGTGGTCGTCATGTTTCGGAACGACGAACAATTGCTTTAACCGTATACTTTAGAGGGTCGTTTACGGTATTTTGCAGCCAAGTGTTTCAACGCGGACGTAAGTTTTTTTTATAACTATAAGAACATCCCATTTTCAGAAACGGCCGAAAATTGAGAATATTTCGACGTACGAATTAAATTTCGTATTATTTCTAACCGATAGACACGAACTAGGTAAGCGTGACTCCCTTACATTAGAATTTGGATAGAAAATTGGTACCTAGCTCATAAATGACGTCTAAATAAACGATTCGTTTTCCCCCAATATTGGATATATTGGTCGATACCATGCTTTAGGTCGATATTAAACGTGTTTTCGGTATTCCTAGTATTCTAAGCGTTTCAACTGTTTTCACATCGGTAAAAAAAACACGCGGAATCAGCCGCGTGTAACCGTAACACGCGAAATAGACTAAACTTTTCAATTTGGCGTTTTCAGTACCCACATTTTTAGTTACGCCACTGTTGTCCGTCCACTTTTTCAGCGGTCTGTCTTAACCGCGGAGTAAAACCGCCAGTGAATTGTTAACATCAAGTCGCGAGCATACACACACACACACAAGTATATACACTCGATCACCGGTGTCAATAGGCTAGAACGACCCCAACCCCACGGAAGTCTCGGGTATTAAACCGTGACGTCATTCCCGGCGGCCCAGCTTTACGGCGCTGCGTGGGGTCATTAAAATCGTGCAACAATGTACATCTTTCTACCTCTCTCTGTCACTTTTTCATATTAATACATATCGTATCGTAAAGGATTTTTTTTTTAAAGGGGAGGCGCGTTTTTGAATTTTCGCATCCGGCAGATGATAATAGTAACGAAAAAAAAGAGGAAAAAGAAGAGGAATATCTTAAAATTTACATGACAATCGGCGCGGCACTCGGAGCGGAACAGTGTCGAGATCCGGCGGCCGACGATTTCCCGGACTTCTCGCCGAACTTCCGGAACGGCTCGCGGCTGTCTCGCGTAAAATATATGGCGAGTTAAGTTTCGTCTCTGCTATTGTCGACGTCTGTTCTCGCGCGCGCCCCCAAAATCCAAACCACGTCGTCAGATGGCGCGAAACGCTGTTGCCAATTGGCGACGGTTTTTTTTCGTTCATGGTGTTCGCTGCACGATTACTATCTATATCGATTTTCGTTCGATTTAATATGGACGGTTTCGTTGTCGTAACGGTGTACGAAGTGTGTTCAAAAAGTGACGGAAAATTTTTAAATTTCGCGGGCTTTAAGAGTCCGATCGTCAACATTTTTTTTTTCATCGCGTTGGCACACATGACTCCCGAAGTATGGTTAGTACGGTGTGTTTACCAACCATCAGATGTTCGTCGTGGCGCCAATTACGTTCGTTTTCGTTTCGCTCAATTTTTAATTTGTCGAAGTTGTACTATACATTTTCGTAATAGCGACGTGATATCTTTCCGTTATTTGTAGTTAAAACTTTCGACGAACGAGTTGTCGTTGAACGTTCGATTCTCCTTGGCGACCAAGTAATACAAATGGCGCGTACACCCGTTGTAAAATTGTCTTTTGAGAATCCAACGAGAAACGTAATAAAGAGATACCGCGGTCGAGTGACCGTGAAACCAGCACCTCGCGTTTAAACATCGTTGGCGTTACGGCGATTACCGTGGTTCCAACGCCGTGTGTACGTTGGGCGGTGGAAAATGTGACCGCGGTCCGTCCCGTGCGTAACAGTGTGCCGGCTTCAACGTTGCGCGGCGCGAACACAAATACGCGTATACGATCGTCGATCAATTTCACACACACGTATACCGATTGTAGCCAAGTGTTCGTGCGTTCACGCGTGTGTGTGTGTGTGTGTGTGTGTGTGTATACGAAATAAAACTAGACCAAGTCGCGCGTGGTGTAACGTATTTGTGCGCGCAGTAAGTATGTAGGCGCATGGCGGGTGGGTATTTTTCTTTATCTGGGAAACAGCTGCGGCCCGTTTTTTTTTTTTCGTTTTGTTTTTCGCTCTTTTATTTTCGCGCGATTGTCAAAAGCGCGTTCGGCGGGCGTCTTATTTGCGGATGAGCACGCTTCGTGCCGGCTGCTACACGATAATAACGTACGTTAATAATACGTCGGTCGGTCGGTCTTCTTCTTTTTCTTCTTCGGCGCGTACTTAAATCGGTGTCTCCTCGTCAATGTTCAATCACCATAAAAACCGCGCGACGGCAACGGATCGCGATAGAGCGCGCGAAAAAAAATACCCGGACGATATTCCGCGTCGCGCATAATACGACGGTATACATTTCCTTCTCTTTTATTATTCCGAAGAACACGCGCGTTAACGGTTTACGCGCCTTAAGTACACCCATACACACCTACAATATATATATATATATATATTTATCGATTTGGATTCGAGAGAAACGCGCGATATGGTGTCGGCTATGTATATAGGTACTCGTCGTGTCGCGTCGTCGAAATGGATTTTTTTTAAAACTCTAATGCAACGGGATTTTAAATTCAAAGGTATTACGCCATTATTATACTCGCGGTATGCGTCGTACACAAATATACGTCGTTCCTGTCCCGGCGGTTATCCATTATATACGGACGCACGATCTCGTTCTCCGCGTGTATGTATATATATATATATATCGCGTGTAGTATACGCGCGCCATTTCAATGGGATATTCGCCGGGTACGTAATATATTCGATAAGTGCGCGCGTACGGTGTACAATACGCAATTTCGGTCGATTGTCGCGGCCAAAGTAGTTTCACGAATCGTATCGAACAGGGATTTCCATAAAACCGGCGTTCATTTTACGCGCGCGATATTTTCGTATTCTACGTACTTACGTTTTCATTCCGCCGTCCCTGGCACGTACGTGCGTAATAATGGTTCGCCGACGCCATACAATTGTCAAACGTGGTATGATGGGTCTGTACTCGTAACCGTGGGTACATTACGTTCGTACGGATTGGGCGAGTCGTTTTCGCACATACGTTTATCGGAATGATAAATGGTCGGAATAGAAACCGCGTAATTTTCGTTAACCCGTCTCGATCGTTTATTCGCGGGCGATGTAACTTTTTAAAAAATTCTAAATTTTCGGTCACTGAACGGTATAACGTATTCAACTAGGACATTTTTAATTACTTCGCTCGTAGTGCACGTTAGTAAATTCGAGTCGCTCCGCTTAAAATCAATTTCAAACGTTTACGTCGCGAAACAGATATTTAATTTGAACGATTTGGAAACGAACGTGAAAATATTGAATTCCGCGCTCCAAGTTTTCCGTAAAAAAAGGTGAAATAAATTTCGTTTCGACGAACTATTATTATTTAGCCTAAAGAATACGCTCGGATTCGCCTAACTTAATTTAGATTAATTACTTACCGTTATTTCAAGTGTGACCGGGTCACCGGAAGCGACAACTTCGTATTGGTTTAAAGACTTTATACACTTTATATATAAAGTAATATAAATATCTAGATATAGATGTACGCTACCGGAACTCTTATTATTATTGTAACAATATGATAATCGCCACGTGTATTTCGCGTATTATAATCTATGTATAAGTTCGGTATGTTTTCGAAAATTGTATTATTTCAATAAACACTAATAGCGGATATCGTATTATACATACGCGATAACCACACGGTAGTGTAAACAAATCGCGCGGTATGTTATTCGGAAAATAGTGTACGGTACGATTACGACGACGCGCGTTTGATTTTTTTGTACGGAGCGATTTTTTTTTAAGTAATTTTCGATTTTTTAGACACTTTTCGCGCGATCCGTTCTATACTTTTTCGACTATTTCGACGGGTTCATCTTTATTCCTCGCACGTTGTAACTAAGTCGAGTTTTGATTTTTAATGGGAAACGTACAATTGAAATTATGAATTCTTATAGAATATCTGTTTTGCCCTAGATTCGCGCGTGTTCCCGATATACACGCAATACTTAATCTAAGGGTAAATATTTCAGGAGAAGAAACACTGCGCGGTAAAACCGACAAATATTTCTACAATTAGTTGAAAATCCTTTTAAAACCTATAATTTATCCAAATATCGCGTAATTATTATTATCGTGTTACAAGTTATTAATTTAAACATATATTATAAATTACTGGAATTAAGTATATATTTTATAAATAATTCGCCACTCTTAATTGTACCGTGTTTAAAAAATAAAAACTGTTTAGTTTACCAAATGTATATTGAGATACAATATTTTTTAAGTAATTTTTTTTAAATCAACACGTTTCGTAATATAATTCTATTCGCTTGTTCGAGCATACGTAAGAAGCATTATGCAAAACGGTTTAAAAAGAGAAACTTAATTTCTGAATCCAAAGATCGCAATTGGTAGCGTAATATTATTTATACATTAAAGTATTTAAATCGTCCGTATTTGAGGTATACACTTAAGAAACGCGAGGTTTTTTTTTATTAAAAAAAAAATCCAGCGACAACAATAAAATATATATATTTTTTAGTCCGGAATAAAATAAAGAAAGTTTTTACCAAATCGAGTATTTTTTTTCTTCCGCTCCGAGATTAATTCTAAATATATATTTATACTAGTTCACCGACGTTTTGTTCTTTATAAATATATAAAATATTTATTTTCGAGTCATCGTTCTTTCGGAATTGCCATTCAAGAAACGTTCGCTTATCCAAGGTGAAAGAATGAAAAAAATAAAATAAAATAAAAATTATATATATATATATATAAATCTCTAGCTTTTCCATCATCGTCGTCTTATATAATGTATATGTATATATGTACGCCAAAGGGGGTTCGCCTTCTCCGCCGCCGTCACCACCGTCGTCCCTTAACCATCCCTTTTTATTTTTTTTTTCGATTTCCAATCGTCGTATGTATCTAGCCATCGGCCGCGATTGCCCAGCCGACCGTGCAACCCCTGAAAATAAATCTTTACGCTGGAACGGATCGCAGTTGTTGTGCAGCGCGAGCTGGATTTAAAAAAATAAAAAATACAAAATGATGGCGAAAAAACTATATAACGCATATACAGATATACGCGCTCGCGCACATTTATACATATATATATATATATATATATATATGGAAAAGATGAAAAAAACCTATCGGAAATAAACGGCAGAGAAATAAGCGTAATAACGTTATACTTTTTACTTATTTTTATTTTATTTTTTAGATAACGTTTCTTTTTTTATTCTTTTACTCACGATTATATACGGAAAAAAATATATATATATCGGCGGGAGGATCCCTTAAAGAAAATGACGATTTTTACAGAATCGCAATAACCAATATATATGTTATGACGTCGTATATAATTGTCCGAGAAATCGGAAAAATCTTTTACTCGTATACATATATACGTACGATAGAAAAATACACGTAATATTTATATAGAAAGTCGTTTTGCAAAAATGCAATTTCGTAGGAAATCCTTTTTTCGTCATAAAACGCCATAACCGTATTCTATATATGAATGTATATTCGTATATATATATATATATATTGTTTAAAAAAGCTTATTATTTCAAAAATACTCGTCGAATATATATATAGGTTGCTGTAAATACTCGAAATCAATTATAAATCTATCGCTTTTATTACTAATAACTAGAGTTATAAGAGCGTTTGCCGTTTTCAATTATGTATCCGTATTGGTTTCCTCTGAAGCTAAATATTGATTCATTAAAATACACTACGGTTTCGATTTTAAATAGAGGTTTTTAATTCGCGATTTTTATTTTAAACGTTGTGATTTAGTTTAAAGCGGAAGAGTAGACTGGTTCTAAATTTAGAAAATATCTAAACATTTTCTTTCGTTTTATTTTCATTTATATACTTAACGTTTTTAAAACGTTTTTTAATCTATTAAACGATTTGTTTTCGCGTTCTAATTATATTTTCTCCCTTCGATGGAAGGCGGTAGACGTATTGCGAAATATACAATATACGCGCATTTCCTGAAATATAGAAGACAAATAACAAACAAAAAAAATAAATACATTTCGATACAAACTCCTTACGGTACCTAAGATATACGCTTCAATTTACCTATAGATGTTTATTATTTTTCGTCGCGTTAATCATATTAATTATTTACTTTTTTCAAACGATATTTATTATTATTCGAAAATGATTACGTTTCACAATGTAAAGTAACTTTTTGTTGGTCGACTATAACTGTTGTTTTGTCCATTAGAATTCCACCAACGCGTTTAATCGTTTATACGCGAATAAAGAACTGGGTAATAACAATCGCGTAAAAACCCCGAGAGTAATATTGATATTTTCGAATAGCCGTCGTCGATACGAAACTATTTAGTAAAACGTCGGCGGGCTAAAAAAGCGATTTGTTTTATGTAATTTACTTTCGAAATTAGCGCGCCGTGGCGTGTAAACGATTTCAACGGGCGTCTCTGATAATAATAAAATAATAATCGCTAGCGGTCTAATTATGAAATAATATTCAGGTCGCTACTTTCAAGAGTCGTTCTTCCGTAATTCGAAATAATCGTTATGTTCGTTACGTTCGGCCATCACGGCGTCGCAATATTCCAACGTCGTTACAAAGAACGTTTATTATTATAATTTTTTCGTCGCGTTTTATACGTTTTTAAACGTCGATCTCGAAATAGGAACTTATATAGATATTGCATAGATGTTCGCGGAAAACTAGAAAAGCTTTTACTATTTCGCGCGTTAATTTTTTAAAAATTTTCTCGCGAGCACCACGTAAACATCCAGTATTCATAAAATAATCGTACGCCCGTCGCCAATTAATTTACAAAATCCAAATTTCGGCGATGGAAACTGTCCGCTTACGGACGACGTATCTACGTATTTTCAAACGGACGTTTCGTGCGAAGTGGTTTATTTTGTTCCGGTCGGTTGTAGGAAGACCATCCGAAAAATCGAGATAAACCCTTAGAAGCTTTTCGAAAAAATTTTCCTTAGAAGTCCGTTACTTCGAAGTTCTATTCGAACGTTGTTTGTAAAAATGTCCGCGCGTGAATTGGACCGTCGAATAAACGTGTTTGTTTTTTTTTTTACATAAAACTCGCCAAATCTCGTCAAAAGTTCGTATTCGGAATTATTTAATTATATATAGAACGTTCGCGGCGATGATAGATGAACACCGGGCGAGTCGATACATTTTTTCAATTCGTCAAATTACGTTATTAATTTTACGTATATTTTTAACGAACGTTTAAAAAAAAAACACGAAATTTCGTCCGTAAATTGTACCAATTTTACGTACATTCGTAACGTACGCATTATGAACATAATGCTCGGTAAATTTGGAATCGCCGCGACGACGATAATCTCTCTCACGGTACGACGAAGTACATTTTTTGTAGAACGTTTCCGTTTTGTTTTTTTGATTCCTAATTCGAACTCGAATAATCGCTAATAGTTCTCGGTTATTACCGTTCGTTTGTAGGTTAGATTTTCCGGTTAACGTCAATCGTAATTACGTACCACGCGCTGACGGTAATTATTCCTAAAAATAATCGGCGTACGTGTCGCGGTATAATAATAACGTTCTCGCCTACATTATTTTTCTTCTTTATCTCTTTGTTTATATATAAATAGACGTAATTGCGCGTGACGGATGTATCGCCGCGGACTTATCTGACCCAAAGAAAATACTTCGATTGTTTTAATTTTTAAACGAGCGCTACCGACGACCACCGCACACACAACATATATATATATATATATATATATAACCGTTTTCGTTATTGCTACGAGCGCGTAAATAACGACGCGACAAATTCCTCGGGCGTTTTTGTGTAATCAAATTTTCTTCGTAACGCCTTAACCGAAAAAATCGTATTTATATATATAGGGCTCTTAAATGCTACGAAATGACGAACATTTTTGTTCTCGACGAAATGTGTTATCGGCAAGCACCCTGTACGTTCCGACATTTTATAAACGAAAATTAAATAATTTTAAATATTTATATCGCGTACGTACGTGTATATCGGCACGGTTATTCGAGAGGCTAATTTAAAGTAAAATACGTTATATTAAATAAGTAAATATTAGATAATATTGACTTTCGTCCTTATCGTAAGTATAGAGGTCGAGTATACGCATAAGCGAAACTAGACGTTTGTTATCAGTCGATATCTCGTCGTTTCTTTCGTACGTATCTTTTTTTTTTATTACATCCATGGTCCTCTTACACACTCCACCTATTCCGTTTTTTCGTTACGTGTTCGACTTTAAATAAATAAATAACTACCGATACGAAAACGTATTATTTTCGTTACGATTACTTTTTCGACGGTTTTATTAGTCGATAAGATCGATGTTGAAAAATGCGTTTTAAATTTCGTTCATATTTAGAATATTAGTTTTATTACTATAGAAGGGATTCTTTTCGAAAGTCGCGTGCGGAATGCCTTCGATAAAATTATTTTATATTAAAAATAAAAATCCGAAACATTCACGTCGTTTTAAATTTTATACGCGTTTATCGTTTCGCGTAAACACTAAAAAAATATCCGTAAACACAGAAATGGTGTAATAAACAGGTCGGTTTACGTTATTGGAATTAAAACGCGAAATAAACATAAATACCTACGCGTTTTTGAGTACGTAATTACGTCGGCAATTAAAAATTCAAACAGTAAATATAAACTATACGCTGAAGAACTTATCAAAAATAATTGACATTTTACGTGTGGACGATGTAGATAACGAAATTTCACGGTTTCTCTCCGATTGTGCTCGCGTTAATCGCGTCGGGGTTGGCGGTGCTTTACCTCTAGCGGTCGCCCGTCAATTTGTTTCGGGAATATAATGAGAAAAGCGTTACGAAGCGAATTTGGCGAAAGATTGCCGATGAAATCGTTCGTATCAACGACGAACACGAATACAGTAACATTTTAGAAACAACGGTTCAGTGTGTGTTCGCCGATACGTAAAACAAGTAACGTACTTTATACGTTTCGCCAACTTTTTGGTCGTCGTCGGGCCCGTGTTTTTGCGCATATTACGTACACGAATAATAATCACGATCTTGGACGTGTGTAGTACGGCACGTTGTTCACGTGTTTCATACGGTCGCGTAATTTTTCGGTATACAAGTTTAGGCATACAGTTTTGTAATAAATACCGAGCTCGTAGGAACATACACGCGTACATATACGATATTAAAAACGACGCCGTGCGCATTTTGTTATTGTTTATTTTTTTTTCACTTTCGAAACGCTTTTAATCAAAATAATAATCGTACGCGCGTGACATTTGTGTGTATGCTGTCTACGATTCGTCGTTGTCGCGGTTTTTTTTCAATTTTTTTCCTCCTAATGACCACCGCGATATTCAAAAGGTTTCGTTTCGTCGCGCGACAACAATAATAATAATAACGAAAACAAGATATACAAAGAAACGTTCGTTTATTTATATACAATAACTATACTATAACCTCTACACAGAGTGGTGAACGCACCCGTTAACTCTTCCGTGATACTCCGCTACGTTGACGATACATCTACGGGGGAGAAGCACGCCGTATTTTTAAAGACTCGCGCGGGGAAGTCGGTTATTTCCCGGAAATCCCCTTACGTTTCGAAATACGGTAAAAAAAAATAACGTCGCGTTTTAACGAGAAACCGTCGGTTTCGGGGAAAAAAGCGTTTCCGAAAGAGACGCCTATCGTATTCTTTGTAGTTTTCGAATAGTCGGCGAAAACCCGAACGCGCGATATTCGTAATCGATTTTCGTAACCGAAACCATCGTACGCGTCCGAACGTCGAGAAATTCTATTAACATATTACGCTTGCCTCGGGCGTTTAAGAAACGAAAAACGCTATAATCGAAAATCGTTTCACGCGCGCGCCACGTCGTCAAACACGAAAAAGTGTTCGCCGACAGAAATGCAAACCACACCGACACGCGTCGCTCCCGTTTACGTTTCGTCTATAAACATAAGAAAGAGACTCGTCGTGTAACGTACAACGCGTAATAGTAAAGTATACGCGATACGAGAGTACGGCGCGAGGTTTGTTCCAATAATAAAAGTAATTTGTAGATTTTCCCGGCGACGACGACGACGACGTTCGCGGACGCCATTGTCAGCGTATGAAAAAACGATAAAATAAAAAAAAGCGCGCGCGACGATACACGACGGATACTCGTAAAGAGAGACGTTATCGTTAATTTTATTTGTATATTTTTTTTCTTTTTCGTCCTCCAACTCTGCCCGTAGTATCGGCAACAGCGGTCTCCCGCAACGACGACGATAACAATAATAATAATAATAATAATGTAAATTCGCCTCGCGCGAATACCATTCGACGACGGGATATAAAATTACGCCATTTTGAATAATAACGAAACGATATATAAACGCGACGACGACGACTCGCGACCAAGTGTGTATGTATATATATATATTAAGTTTATGTACGTTTCGCGTTTAATTACGCTTTTCGGACGAGTTTTTCGCCGACGCGAAAAACTTCGACAATGTACGATGATATTTTCGTACCGGCCCGTCAGGCGTGTGCCGTTCGTATACAGAGCGCGCCCGTTCGTGCACCGAGACCTTTCTTCGACGGGATTTCGGCAAAACGAAAAACCGGTCGTTTCTTTATCGTTTTCAAAGGCCGACGTTTTTTCGTTTTCGTTCGCGACAATTTAACGTTTTACGAACGCGCACATGACCGTGTTGTTCGCCCCGTAATTATTCCAAAATCAGAATGATTGCGTGACAAACATAAATACGTTCTACGTGTCCATCGATAGACTAGGTAACGTAAAATACATTCGCAACGGCGCGCACGCCCGTTGTATGTCTAATATCCATTCTTGAGAGGCGTTCGAACGCGACGACCCGTGCCTGATTTTCATTAGCGCAACGGCGTTCGGCACTAACTTTAAGTTTCAAACGCCCTAGCGTCTCCTACCATCCGTTCCGAATCCATTCGAGTGGTTAGCCACTTTGGACGAGGCCGTGTATTCTAGCGCGGGGGGGAGGGGTTGCCTAATTAATATTTTAATATTGGATTGTTTCGTACGGTTCGCGCCATTCTCCGGTCGCGTTAAAGTTCGTTCGAAAAGAATTGAAAATAACGAAATTACGCTAATAGACGGAAAGTGGAAAAAACAAAAACGCTTCCGGGTAAAGCGACTTCGTTTCGGTCGCCGTAGTTAGAACGATCATTTTATTAACTAATTCGTAAACTTTGTTGAAGGTTCGTAAAGCGGTGAATCGACCGACCGTCGAAGTATATTGAGAAAATTAAACGCTTACTAAAACAACAAAAGCGAAATAAAAGGTTTATATTCGTAAAAATGTCGTTTCTTCTTTATCGGTACAATCGCGCGCGATGTTTTCATTTTGTCGAAATTCCGTTCGATCGTCCGGTTTTCGTTCGTCGCCTACGTTTTACTTTACGCCGTTCGCCATAACGTACACTCTGTATAGCGCGAAACGCGCGGTTTTATCGTCGTGTTCTCGCGCGACATAAATTCCACCGACGACGTCCGCCCGGAATCGACTCGCCAACGTCGCAGTTCGTCGACCGTAATACGCACCGAACGATTATTT
The DNA here is from genome assembly GCA_025469175.1 of Geopemphigus sp. TES_GeoC_2020. NCBI lineage: Eukaryota > Metazoa > Arthropoda > Insecta > Hemiptera > Aphididae > Geopemphigus > Geopemphigus sp. TES_GeoC_2020. Next base: position 20,585 of record JAIPRN010000762.1, read on the forward strand.
TACGATTTTTTCGTCTTCCCGAGGCGTGGTGGGGAGGGAGACGGTATTATATAGTACGTCGTCTATTCTTGTTTTCAGAGCTTGAAATTAATCGTTTTACGTTAGTTTTCCGGGCGCATAGTCTAATTGCGGCACGTTTCGAGAAAAATACGCGGCAAATCGTTTCAAGGTGATCAGTCGATAGAACGTTCCTATACAATAATATATTCACAATGATTCGCCGCGACCATCGTTAGCCCTAAGAAAATTCTACGTTCGTTTCGAATAGTTTTCGACGTTCTTTTATCTAATACTTAATTCGTCCTACCACTTACTCGTTTTTCTGGATTCGTTCCGTGTCGTATACAAATGTCGTACGAAATCAAATACGAATTTAGCGCGGCGTTCTTTAGCCAAGATGTTAGACCGTTTGATCTAGATCGTCATTTTCGTTATCATCGGAATTCTTGATCTAGATTTATGATCCAACATATGGGGTCACTCGATTCATATTATTCGGCTAACATAGCTCAGGGATCCCGTTGGATCGTTCGTGGTTTTTGCCAGAGGTCTACGTTTTACGTACCCAGATAAATTTAATAATACGTTCGTGTCGAACAATTTCAAAAATTGTTACGCCCAATTTTTTCTACGCGTTTAAAGTTCAAATTTAAGTATAATTTATGGAAAAAACGACGTTTTTTCTTAAATTTTTGACAGGGGCAGTTTTTCGTAATTAAAATTTCATTTACGACGAAATGTATACATCTCGTGTGTCGTTTATAAAAAAAATTATTTAAATTATTACTAACCGTTACGTAATATTCGTTAATTATAATAATTTACAAGCGTGGCTCAGAATCGTTTTTCGAATTGACGCTTTTTTGTTTCAAGATTTATAAAATATTACTGGCCCGTTTTCGTGTTCTACACGCGTATTGTATTCGTCGATCAATCTAAAATTGTACGTATCACTGGGCGGCGTCGTCTGGCCGACAATAATTCGAAACGAAAACGCGTGCACCGCCGCAACGTTCGAGGACAGCGACGTGCCAGTGTGTGTATGTGTATGTGTGTGTGTGGAGGGGGGGGGGTAAAAAAAAACAAAACGTTCTTACACGTTAACGTAAAACACGAAAGTATATTTTCTGTTTTTTTCGGGGAGGAGAGGAAAGGAGGGGTTCGGAGGTAAACGTCACAACAATGATTGTATAGAATGGCACACATGTTCACAACTGATAAACAAAATTAATTTCAGTGACATGGATTAACATACAGGTAAGAGACATATATAACGACATAAGCAACGGTCGTGTACATATATAATAATAATAATAATAATTATATATAAATATTAACGTGTTCTATTCCGGAATCGACTAATCGTAATTAAGTTATATAATATATATTAAAAGAAATTATTACGTCTAATAAATATTTCGTTTACGATAGAATACGTTAAAAAGCGAACAAACAAACAACGTTCAACAAATCGAATCGCTACATTTGGTAGCGGCACAAAAGACGGATATATATATATATAGACGCAATCGCGTTTCCGCGTACGACGATATGTTAAATTACGGTAAGGGTAATAATAATAATAATATATTATTTTAAAAAGTGTTTGTAAAGAAAGATGTAATTTGGTGTTCGAATCCTCATTTAAAAATAAAATATTAAGATAAAAAATAAACCGAAATAACATTCGGTCGTATTTACAAATAATAAAACAAAACAAAACAAAACGAACAAAAAATAAATAAATAAGACTTTACATAAATTATCGTATATTATTATCACAAACGATTGGATGTAAAATTATATTTGGCCTCGATTTTTTTCTCTATTTTCTTAATGGCTGACGCATATTGTATCAGTTTATTTAAGTCGAATAGGAACGCCCGATTAAAAACAAGTAAAAATCTTAGCACCTATTTATTAACGATATTTACTACAAAGTTAGTGAACCTTTAAGTTTAGTTATTTATTATAAATTACGAATAACGAATTCAATAGAATTAAGCTACGATATTTCCTAAACAGCTACGAGATACGAATGCGAATATCGTAAAATCTTAGACCGTAATCGATAAAACGTTATTATGATTATACGCACAAAGGAAAACGCGATTTAAAAACAAACAAACGTTCGCTAAATTGAGTTTTTATATAATATACGTACGTATATATATATATATATATATATATATATATATTTATATAAAAAGAGTAATATTAATCAAGCACGTTGTATAATAATAATAATAATAATAATAATAATAATAATAATAATATTGAGCACTTTGAGAGATAAAATTGCTTCGTTATTGCGCTATATACTTATATAAACGCGTACGTACGTACGTATAAACAAACGTATTGTAAAATACGAACATATTTTTGGTAACTGCTTAAAAAACTCAATAATATTAATAATAACGTGTCGGGAAACGTCTAAATACGCGCGTTTACTTGGGCCGGTTTTAAGTCTTTCCGTGCGACTCGGGCGTTTGCATGCCGTTCACTTTGATCTCGTTCACGGAATGAGACCTCGCGTGCTGCTGATGGGAACCACCGGGACGGCCGTCCCGAGCACCAGTAGCGATTGGCGGCAACACGTGGTTGGTGGCCGAGTGCGATCTCGTGTGGCCGTTATTGCCGTTTCGGTTAGTCGACTGACCTTTGAGCGCCATCTGATAAGCGACCTCGAACGCTTGGCCCAACGTCAGAATGATTTCGGTCGCCTGATCCTATTTAGGAAAACGCTTCGTTTGTCTACGTATTAAAAACACACACACACAAAACGTTGGGCGCGCAATTTTAAACTCGTTAAACGAAACGATCAGAAAGGGGAGATTGGATACCGGCCTTTTATTCCATTTTCACCGAAACATATCTTTTGTCGCGTATTTACGCGATCCCTCCCCAAATTTTTATCTTTAGCCATTGGTTGTATACCTCTATCTATAGTCCGCAATACCTAACCGCGTGTTCCGGTGGTCAGGCACAGTACAATTATTACACGTTTTCTACTTTTATAAACGCGGTCGGTTACCAATAAAATTCTTAATATTACAATGCGCGGAACTCCGTTATATCTAGACAGGTTCCATCGTGTTTAGTGCATTACGGCGGGGAACGACTTAAAATTCTAAATACGCGCTCGAATTCAATAAACGAATCGCCCGTCGGGCAAACATTTACGAATTAGTAATAATCGGGAATCGGCGGTATCCGTTAACATCGACTGCACCGAATATATATCCCAAATGTTGTCCGACGTTAACAACAGTATCGTTACGAATTTCGCGCGCCGCTGATTACTATTTATTTAGATGCTCACCATGGACGTGACACTGAACACGTGACTGTAGTGCGAACTGGTGAGATGGTCTTTTGTGATGTACGCGAAATGGTTCAGATCGTCCGCGTCCTGGCACGCGCAGTCGATGTTGCGAATCTCGTGCTCGCACACCAAACTGCTCGACACTGGGTCCATAAATCTCACTCCCCGGTACGATATCACCAGCACGACCTCGGGCAACGTCCGCTGGGCGCCGCTGGCTACCGCGTGTTTCAGTTTTTGTATAGACTGTTTAGTCGATTCGGTGCCCCTGGGCTCTTTCACCTCGGTCGACCCCAAATACTGTGTGAAAATCGCGGCGTGAGCTTACCGAATTTTACTGGTAAATGGTAAATTTACGTTCATTATGACGTCGGTGATTTTTCTACTTTTACCCACGAAAGGATCATTTATTATAATCTAGACGGAAAATTAGCGTTAGATGGTCAATGTCAAACACTGAACGTCGAACGGGTGATTAACAACTTTTCTTTTATTCACGCTCACGAAAATGACTTAACATTTATCATTAACATACAAACATCGAATTATGGTTATTTGTTTCGTTTATCATATTAATCATTAAACGCCAATAATTACGTTATATTATAAAATGTATATAAAATATATATAAATGTATAATATATATTCCACCGAGATGATAACGTTCGAAGACAATATAGTGCGACGAATAGGAAGCAATTAGGTAAAAATAAAAGTTCAGTTTCTAAACGTTTACCCAAATTGTTATATTCGTGCGTACGTACGTTTAAATTTGAAATACTTACCGACGCGAGGTACTTAACGTTGCCGGTGACCAACGCGGCCGGCTGGTGCCGCCATTGGGTGACCAGCGTAGAAGGGACGCCGAAAAGTAGTTCGGAAGGTGCCCTGATGACGAGGTCGCTGTTGTTGCGACTCGACGGATTGTGCTGGGACGGCGGGAGTGGAGCGTGCCGGGACTTTTTGGGGTTGTGTCGAAGCGTGGCCGTACCGGACGCCACGTGAATGGAATGTTTGGAATTGACTTTGTCTTTGAGCGACTTGATGTTGTTTTTCTGGAAAATACCCGGGTCGCGATGTACTAGATTAGTATTAATCGTTACCATGTCCAGATTTACCCATCTTAACCATTCCACGTTCGTTATAATAGTACGGTGTGTTTACGTACACCAGAAAAATTACGATCCCTAACGTTGTCGTGTTGAATCGCGGAAATGATTAAATTCGAGATATCGCCGAAGAAACATCGCCTTCGGACGTTCCGAGAGAACTCACCAATTGTTTCAGATCGTTGCCGATATCGTTCAGTCCGTCGTCGACGGAAACCGCTTGAAGCAATTGTGACTTACTGTTGTCGACGGACGACAGTATCCTTCTCCTGTGACCCGGTTTGGTGATCTCTAGCACCGCGGTGAGTTCCACTTCCCAGATCCGCGCTATTCGCTCGAGGTCCGTGTATTTGTGTTTACGGAACGTGTCCACGTAACACGCCAGATCGATGCTTGTTAACCATTCTTCCATCTGTTTGGCGTCTTCTTCGTCGTCCACTTGATCTAGATCGGCGATGGACTTGCTTTTCGCGTCGGGCGTATTTTTGTTGTAACGTTTGCACCAATACTCTTTCACCAAACACGGTAGATCGCTGACGGATTCTAATATTTTCGAACGGTCGTCCTCGTTTTCAATGCTCATGTCCTTCAAGTCCGATTCGACCAATACGCCACGCTAGAAATGTTAACGCGAAAGTCAATTACGTTAATTCGAAAAACCGTATATAATGTACTTAAGCGTTGTACTCGAAACGTTAAATTTAATACGTTTCGTTCGGATTTGTGAAAAGCTTTTACGAACGTACTACAATTGTACTTACAACAAAATTCAAATTATCGTAGCCGAATTCAATAAACGCATTAACGAAGTCCTGGAAACCTAATCCGAACAACCATGATTCAACGGTAATTTGGCTATTGTTACCGTTGTTTCGCGACTTTTCTTTACTGTCCGACCGGTTTAATCCTTAAACAATGTTTTAAAATTATCTACGTGAACAACACTGTTTCCTATCGAAATCCATTTAGTAGGCGTTACCTAGTCTTGCTTGAAATTCCTTTTCGAGTTCGTTGCACATCGACTCGTTAGCGTTTCCACCTCCTAAATTAGTTATCAAATCGGAAATTTTCGCCCATTCTTCTTGTTCGTCGAACGGACTTAACATAACGCTAGAGTTTTTTGACTGGTCTTCCGCAGAGCCAGGAGATTGGGACATAACTGGAGGATCGTACACGGTACGCAGTTTACGTAAAGTCTTCGGTCTTTCGGCTCGATTACTATTGACTGATCCCTTTAGTAGGCCTATATTCGAAACGGGCGTTTATTTTAGAATATTCGTCCCCATAAAATTTCCCCCATCCCTTGCCCTTCGACGCTGACTGACCTGCAAAAGTCGCGTCCCCCACGAATTCCTCTATGGGCGTTTCTTCGTTAGTGGACACACTTTTGTCGTTCGACAATGCATTCGACTCAGGTACCCAAGCTATTACTAATAAATCTTCTTCGACTTCTGTTTCCATATCTCTCGATTTCCTTTTTAGGTTACTATAAATCTATGGACGAAAAGTCCGAAACGACGAGGATTTTCTTATATTCGCTCGATTAATAATTATATCGATGACCGAAATTCGAACGTATACTTTACCTGACTTAACGGTCGTATTCTCGCGTGTATGCTGCGTTCGGCTTGAAAAGGAGACGGCGGTGGATGATCGGGAGTGGGGGCTTGATGATAGTGTGTAGGACTAAGAGGCCAGTCGGCCGTTGGCGTATTGTCGCCATCGAGCAAACTTTCTCGGGACGACGAAATGGTCGTAGTAATAAATCCATTATGGTCGGAAACGATCACCTGATTAGTCGTGGCGGGTTCGATCGCGACGCGTTTGAATTGCAAATCGCCCCGAGCTAGTATTGCGCTCGGGTCTTTGTCGTGACGTTTCAATTTTCGCCGAGGGTTCGTCGTACGTATCGGGACGTTTTGGTAGATCGAAGTCAACGCCACGGGCTCCTCGCCCGACGACGGCCGCGGTTTCATCTCCACGTATTGATCGGCCGATTTTTCCCGGCGTAACACGTCTCCCCGGCGGCTTTGATGCGACGTAGGCGAACCCGAAGTCGCAAAGTACAAATACTCGTAAGGTCCGCTACTGCTGTTCGAGGACGCCATTCTCGAGGGAGAATCTGCTGCGGGCGTCAGTCTTTTAGACGCCACGGGCTGCAAAAATGTACCCACACGACCCCGGTAATACGAAATAGACGACCGCGATGTGATTCACGTTATTAACTTACCGAAATATTAGGCGCGCCAGGGGCGTTCATCGGTAAGTAGAAAGAGGAAGATATGGGTCTGTGACCACTGGACGTGGTCGATGAGCTTATACTAACAGTGTCCAATTCTGGACCCGAGAGAAAACTCCGGTCTTCTATTAAGGACCGGGAGAGCGGAGTGGGTTCGTTTTTGTACCAACGGTTAGAATGATAATGTCCATCGGAAAACCTATTGGTCATAGTAATATTTGCGTGAGAGACTATCGATGTACGATCGATAAATTTTAGGGAAAATTTCGAACGAAAATTCGAGTAACAGTATTATCGTTGACGGACGGACTTACGTGGACGATTCCGACACGCGACGGCTTTTGTGTTTTTCCCAGCGTGTAGGAGACGGACTGGGCGACAGCATGTTTTCGTATGGACTGTTTAATGGCAGCGCGGGCCCGGGATCACCGTTCTCGCTTCTCCTTTCGGTTTCCATGTCGCTCTCGTTGTTGTTATTGAACTGGTGATCTTCAGATTGGGACGGAAATTAGTCGGTTACACAACATAAATGGTCGGCGCTTTTTCGCGTACTTTGTAACATGGCCGTGATTTCCACCGCGGGACCGGCTTTGGGCGGGAACTGTTTCAGTAGATCTTCTACCGTGCGCCTGTGGATATCCCTAATGTGGATGTTGATACCGTGATCTAACAGTGTTCGGGCCACCTCAGTCTTGCCACATTGTGCGGCTTCGTGAAGAGCGGTACCGCTACCGGTGCGGACATTCACGTCCATTCCAGCCGACAACAGAAGCTCCACTACAGTCCTGGACGGAAACCCGTGTGTTTGTATAATATCTACTAATTACGTGCCGAACCCGTGTTTTAAAAAGTCAATTTTTAGAAATATAGTTCGAATTTAAACTTTTTACGCGTTATTGGTGTAATACGGTTTGTACAGTTCAGCTTTTAGGACTTTTACACGATACTCTCTCTAGGTTCCAAGGTTTTTTATTTAATTTTCCAATTACATTCCTCTATTATCCTCCTTATTTATCACTGAATATCTTGTTATTCTATAACTCTTTTTCGTCATAAAATCCTCAAGGTTCTTTCTCATGGAGTCAGATCTTCGATAATGTATTCTTCCTTTAAATAATTATCTTTCAACATCTCCTCTATTTTATCTCATGCTTTATATACATCTTCGTTCGTCTTTTTAATTTTTCAATTCTCATGGGTCCTATGTACCAATATAGGTATTATTGGTAAGGAGATCACGAATTCTTTGACTTCCAATTAAAATTCCCTATCCCGATTTCTCTCTTTCTGTCAAAATCTATTCTCGTGGATTTTTGAATAAAGAATAGGATAAATTTCCAACTCAATTTTTTCTTTTATTTCCTCTTCACTATGTTTTCGTAATCAATATTTATATAATATATAAATATATTTATATTATATATTTCTCGTAAGACAATTGTTTATTTCACCCGTATTCGTTTAGGTCATGATCGTCTTCCGGTTAATTCCTCCTATCTGATTTTAAACGATCTTCCTTATAGTTTCTTCCACAACAGTCTCTAGAAAAGTGATTTCTTAGTTCGTTTTCAATTTATCTACATCACAATCACTCTCTAAGCTATTTTTGCCCTATTAAATTCTATTCGTTTTTCCATTCATTTTTCAATTTTCCGAAATCTTTCTTATCAAATTTATTTTCAATATATATATATTTCGGAGGGTTTTTTATAATAATATATTTTATTATTTTGTTTTGTTATCTCTGGGTTTTTTATCGAGTTATTCACTTTAAAAATTATTTTCTAATAAAAAACGATTGTTTGATTTTTGATTTAAATATGTATATTTGAACGTATTTGATTTGTGTAAAAAATGACTTTCTAAAAAACGTTTTTATGCCATAATGTAGGAACTAACAATAACCAAGTACGAACAAATGTAAACGTATAATTAAAAAAAAAGTTACTTGTGGCCATTTCGACTCGCTAAATGTAAAGGTGTATGTGCAAACATTATGCCAGCAGCACGAGAATTGTAGGATCTTATCAGTTCCGCTCGTTTTGTAATAATTAGTTCCACAGTTTCCAGTCTAATTATCACAATATAAATACGCGTTATGAGTAAAAAAATTGCGTATTATAACAATATATATATTGTAATATTTCGACTTAAGAGAAGATATATAATGACGAATTATAATTATATATAACACACCAATGTATCTAACTAAATAAATAAATAAATTTTTTTCTAAACACTCATGACCGTAATACTCAATATGAACAATAGTTATAAATATAATCATTTAATAAATTTTAAAACACTGCCAATACACGTCATACTTAATGTTTATAAATACAATGTACTATTTTATTGCTGAATTGGTTACAAAATAAAAAATATATAAATTAAGTAGTAAAATGAAAGATTTATTTTCTAAAGCATAGAAGTTACTATTCCGGGTTTTACATTTTTTATATACTCTTAACTTATTAAATATATTCGTTAAAGAAATTATTTAATTTAAAATAATTTAACTTCTTTTTTAAAAAAAATCGTAATTTTTTAACGAATTAATAATATTTAAAAGAACTGTTTTATATTTAAAAAACAAGTTTGTTTTATTTAACATGGGCATCGTGTAGAGAATGTTTCATATTTATCTAAACATTCTTAATTAACTTTGGCTTTTAATTCAGTTAAAATAAACCATCCCCTATCTTTGGTTATCACATTGGATTATAATTTCGACTTTGTGCATTTGCGTATTTTCACGAGTTTTTGATTCATTTCGCACATTTCAATATTTGTTTTTTAAACGCGTATTTAACGATTCGAACGTTTCGTTTTCACAAATCTATCGACGAAAAAATACCTATGGAAAAAACGAATTTTTCCCTTGCTTTCTAGACATTTCGATTGAATTGTCAAGTGACGAAAATACATTTGTTCTAAACGTATTGATCGGATGCGGACGGTTTACACTCACGAAAATTTGAAACCACCGCACGAAATCGTGACCGAATTTCACGTCACGCGACAATATATCGTGTTACAAATTACAATTTATTAACACATTACATTATGCATATTAATAACTGTAAAATGATGTTGTTATTTCCTCCTACCTTCCATATTGTGCGCACAAGTCTAACGGAGTTTCGTGTTTATGGTTTCTTATCGTGGGATCGGCGCCGTGTTCTAGGAGAAGCGCGACCACTCCCGAGTGACCGTGTTCGGCGGCGCAGTGTAACGGAGTCTCTCGATTTTTCGTCTACACCACGTCGTCATTTATCGTGTTAAATAAGTTGACTTATGGCGATTCGTATCGGTCAACGGTACATATTTTATTGCGAAATTTACCATATGATTGACGTTCGGTATTGATGGCCCGTGGCAAAGCAACAGGCGGACAATGTCTACGTTTCCTCTCCATGCCGCGTAGTGTAATGCCGCGGCACCTTTGTTATCGACCACGTTCGTCGACGCTTCGTTACACAGCAGCAATTGGACGATTTCCCTGACGATATATTCGAAATATTAGAACATTGTGTACGACAAATTTGTCACCATGTTCTATTTTTTTATCGAATTAAAATTAAACAATGTATAGATTGTCAAAAGTTATAAATGTAAAATTTCGATTAATATTTCGTATTTAAAAAGCGAAAAAAATTGTTGTTAGTTCTTTTAACTTTACAACTTTCAATAGTTATATATTACAGACATTTTATCGAATGTTTGCAAAATCAAAGATCGATAAAAACGTCGCAGAATGTATCGAAAAAGGAATGCAAAATACAAACATCTTAAAATTGAATAAATATGTTTTATTACACATTCACAACCATAATTATTACATATTCGCTTTTATATATTTTTGTTTTAAAACTCACGCTATTCGACTATATTTATTAGTATATTTTTTTTTCTACTAGAAAATAACGCATATAGACGAATACATTATTATTAACAATTTTATTTCATTCGTTTAAAAACATAATAGAACAAACGACTTACTTGTAGGCGTTCAGTGAAGCGTGATGTAATGCAGTAAAGCCAGTTTGGTCTTGTGTATTAACACCCGCACCTCTTCTTAAACTATATGAAAAAGAAGCGATAAAAGTTTTTAATCTCGACGAAACATTTTATGGACAAAATTGTATAGTTATACATAATATATATATATTTAGGTACACTAGGTTAATAGGCTCATATACGAGTTTAGAGAAAAGTTATTATTGGCTTAATATAATAGTTGTAATATTCGATATTTTAATTCTCGGAAGAAATAATAAAATATAATATCGTTTGTGTTGTTATTGTCAAAGCTTAACATTAACGAATTAAATATTACTATTTCATAAATTATTAAATACGGTTTTTTTTATTCACGTATACTGTTTTAAAGTATTGGAAAGTTTTATTTCAATTTTTATGAATTTTTTGGTACAAACAATAATATGTTATATAATAATACTGTTTTAATGGGAAAATAAAAAACATAAGTAACTTTTGACGTAAGTTACCTTTTTTATATAATTTTATCGAGTTAAAGAAATCAATTAACTTGCCTTGTAGTTTTGATTATTATTATAATAACATTATATATATATATATATATATATAATAGATAATAATAATAAAACAATACTATAGTTACTTTAATACTAAACAATTATTAACGTTGTCAAATTGAATTATAGGAAATTTATATATATTAGTATAATAAATTAAAATCGTTTTTTTCCCGATAAAAATATCAGACATATATATAGATTAAATATTAAAATATAATTATAGTATGAATCATCAAAATTTGACGATTTATCACGATTTGTATTGAAATTAATCCAACAATTACTATAGATTATATAGTTTCATTTGAGTGACAATTTAAAAATTACTTAAAAAAATTAATGTTTCTTTAAATTTCTTGTTTGAAAAAGAACACTGTCTTGGTTCTAGTAGTGGCTTTTTAGTACTGAAAAGACGTTTCACATGATCACTGGCTGATATTTTCATGTTATAAGCCATATAAACTCGTCAAAAAGTTAATTAAGAAAATGTGCGTATGTTGTTATATTTGTAAAATAACATGTAATCCTAAAAAAATGGTTGTCATTTCTCTCGCTCAATTTCTACTGAAATGTTGAACATATACATATTTTTGTAATTAACTGTTGAAAATAACTTTGCAAAATAATTAAAACTAACGTTGTTAAATTAGAAATATATATCGTGGAGAAGATTATTAGTTGAGTTACTCTCGTTAATATACAAATAAAATAACTAGTTACGTTTAAAGTTCCCGGCCACCATAATTTTGTAACGTTAAAACGATTATTTTAAACCAAATATTTTGTACCTGCGAATTTTGTATAATGTGGTTTAAAAATCCTTGAACTAAAAATAAAACGGTGGGAGAGAGGGGAGGATATGTTTTGTAAAAGTTTCGTGTGTAAAACAACTAGCAAACACATACATACATATGTATGGAGGCATATAATATACGACAATGCGTGCGTATAGAGAGAGTTGTGTCTTCTTATTGAGAGGTTAAATTGATCGATATTTTTAACCACAAGGCTATATATTAAATATAATACACGCGTAACGTTAGAAGCATTATATACATATATATATATATATATATAACTTATAAAAGGTTGGGCCGTGAGCTGCTTGACTTCTTTCCATTGCCGCAGCAGCAGTGGGATATCTCGTAACAATAATAATATAATGCAAACGTTATTATAGTTATTACTCATTGTTTGTTTATTTTACAATATGTCTCAGCAACCGACTGTACACGTTATTATTATTATTATTATTATGACTATTATTACGTCGATTTGTGTTTTATAACGCGCGCATTCTAAGTTTATTCGATCTCTTTCATTATGACGTATAGGTTTAAAAAATGTAAATTATTGTATAATAGGTAACGTTATATATGTTATGTTCTTATTTAAAGTCGTAATTATACGAGATTGATAATAATAGCGATTGTAAAACAAACCGACAAAAAAGTATACGAAACAATATGACGAATTACAATATCGCATGTTAACAACTTTGAAAAGTTACATAAGGTACTAGAATATAAAAGTTACTTACTCGTTACTTCCCAGATTTGATATATACATATTTATAGTATTTAATTACTTTTCAAAAGGCTTTATTCTCACGTTTCCAATATATACACTTAAGGTTAAGCTAAAAATCGTCGTGTTTTAGTCTTAAAATATATAATCATTTCTAAAATAATATTTGATAATTAATACGTCTCAAATTATCGTTCAATAGAAAACCCCTGATCGTGGTTTTTGTTTCGGGTTGGAAAATAATTAAATTTTTACATCAAATATCATAAAATACAGTCAACCAAAAATGAATTTTATTAAAAAATATCAAGATGATTTATTTTTTGCTCATCGAATATTATGCACAGGTCTATTTATAAAAAATATTTGGCTATTCGATGTAATTTAATCTTAAGTCTTAAATAACAACAATGTCGTAACATTATGTTTTCTTTTTGCTCTAATTCTCCTTAGAACAAAACATTTTTCTATGTTTTATAGGGTTGGGCCATAAATATATCGAGATAAATTTAAATTTGTAACAAGTACAAACGATTTTGTTATTTTTATAAAGTGTTATGTTTTGCTTATTTATTGTTTCGCACTAGTAAGTTGAAAATTCAAACATAATGTGTAATCGCTGTTAATTCATTTAATGAAACGTTTTATCACTCTTCCCCAAAGTATCAGTTTACAAGTGTGAACGTTCTTGTGTGTGTGTGTGTGTGTGTGTGTGTGTGTGTGTATAATATGCATCATTCAGAGGGCGCGGTGTACAAAAGTCGAACCTCATTTTTTTACTTTGGACGTAGAGTGATAATAGAGATTAATGAGATGTCTGTGACTTGACAATTATCGAACACCGTGTAATTTAATTAAATACAAAAAAATACCCAAAAACAAACACGCTTATTAACTTTAATTTTAAAAGTTGTTTTTTTTTTTAAGCGTATTTCGTATTTTTGATGAGGAGAGCGATAATAAACTAGTGCAAAACGAAACGAAAAAAAAGAAATGATAATAATCGCTTCATTAACTCGAGTCTCGACCTAGTTCTCCACGTTTTCATTATAATGTCGTAGGTATAAATTAATATGTATGTTTAATAATAAACTCGGTCGTGACGAATGTGATATGTACGACAAGATTTCGGCGTGTGTGCGTCTGGAGAGCGGACAATCTACAACGGAAATAATGAAAAACGCTTATCTCGTTTAAAAATTATTTTTTTATATTTCACGAGATTTATTTAGGACGAGCGTAACTAAATACGTTTCACTTCACACTTTAATAAAGTAAACTATCCGTATTGTGTGTATTTCCTATAATAAGCATAACTAAAACTGAGTAAATTAAGTAATTTTTTAATTCATCGAGTTAAATTTATTGATATATATATATATAAGATGAAATAGGTTAAAAGTTATACGTATTTATAGAGTTTAAGGTTGAATTTAAGAAAAAGTGACCTAATTTAGTTAAAAGTTATTGTTATTAATTATTATTATTAAAATATTTTAATTATGTAGCTGTCCAAACGAATAATGAGCAAAAACCTTTGATACATTTCTAAAAAAAATGTATAATTTCTTTTAAAAATGTGTAGGAAATGAAAATGAATTATAAATAACAAGTTAAGCAAAATAAAGTAATAGGGTTATAAGTTTATTTAAAAAAATTTAACGCATTAAGTAACTTAATTAAAATTAACTCATATTTTAACTTTTTATTCTTCAATACTCAGTATTATAAACGATCATATATTGTATATTCGATCACTGAACAAGGATTTTAAAATCATATTATTTTGTATATTTATTCTTATTAAAAAATAATGGCTTATAAAAAGCATACTATTATAAATATCAATGGATTTATAATATTGTCAACTAATATTAAAATATTCACACAATTGTTATTTTTAAATATTCGGTATGATTTGATTCACGGTAAGTATATAGCTTTAATTTCCGATGGTAATTAATTGTTCTCGTTTGAAAATTAATTTTTATTGATTGATTAGGTTTAAAATATTATACAGAAAATCTGGGAATGCTAATTTTAAAACGGGAAATTCTAGCACTCTTTTTTAGTCTTTCTCTAGTAGCGTTCGTAGGAGTCCAATAAGGGATAATTTTGATGCCGAAATCACAATTTTCGATTTTCGATTGTAAAAAAAAGTACGAAAATTATTCGATTACTTTCTCTATATTGTTCGATTAAATACTCTAAATACGTTTTTATTGGAACGAGTATCCTTTACAGGACCGCGCGTAATAGTATGGCAGTTAAATCGTTTCGAAGAGAGTGTGTTATAAAATATCACATCCCGAAGACGTCCCGGGATGCGTAAATTGAGGTCAAATGTGGATATATACGTAATATTATTATCTCGTGCAGACGATTAGGCCAATCGAAATTTGTATCGTTTTATATTATTACTGGACAATAAACCACGGACAAAAATAATGTACGAACGCCTATAAAATATATATATATATATATATATAATGTTTTATACCGGCGTTGTCCGCCGACAACGTGTATTTACGAGCGTAATTTTTAATATGTTCCAATTGCAGTCGATTATTATTTATACAAGCAGTCGTACGGACGAATATTAAATAAAAGATATACACATGGTCGTGAAACTTGTTGATCTCCACGGCAAGCGTTATTTACGCCACGATAACCAATTAAAAATCCATAAAAATCCACGAATTGACTCGACGATAAATACCATTAACCGACGCTTATGTTTAATATTCGTGCTTAATGTCGAATAAAGAACGGAAAATATACCTTCATAGGTGCGTGATTTTCGTTCCGCCGTTCGATTAAACGTCAATTACACAAATGGGCGCGGATTTATAATTCCGTTATACGCGCCTATAAACATATTCGTGTACTTCAAATACAGTTCGGAACTTACGGCGTCAAATTCGTTACAATTAGAGAGAAGTACTGACCACGCTTAAGTTTTCACGATTACGTATAGTTATTCTTAGACATATCATATCGTGAATGGGTTCGACGTGTTAGGAGATCCAACACCGTCACAAGCCCCAATACGGTTACGTTCAAGCTCCGTTAGATCCAAAGAAACGGGTCTGATTGTACCGTTCTAGTCGTTTATATACGACGATCGTCTAATTTCGAGTTATTACATCGTCTCTAACCGGCCAAACGTATTTTGTTCGCGGTATTTTGAAACGCGTTTGGATAAATAAAGTATTTAATTTGATAAAAAAATCGAGCCTATTGAAATGTATTATGAAGTACAATACGTGGAATGTGTAGATTTGACCTCGGACCAAAAACAGAGGACAAAGCAACGTATTGTATGAGATTTTCGTTCCAAACTCGGCAATTCACATGATAACGACGGTCCGGAATTTTGTCGAATGATATAATCATTTCAGAAGAAATCGAAAATCGCGATCGTAGTTTCGTCGGACCTAACATTTGTTGATCGACATAAATGTACAGCGTGAATCTAATAATCTAATAATAATAAAATAATTTTCCGTACGGCCAATTAATTAAGCGTCGCAAATATTTGTCATTGCGTGCATGTTTACACGAATATGCAAATCGATTTTTGTTTAAGCAGATGTTTAAATATTTAAAGTGCACACGTCGATAATGCTTAACAATAAAGTAATGGAATTCGGATTTATTATTGTACAGTCGCCGCCGTCGACGAACGTGAAAGAACAGGGGTTTATAAAATGCGAATCGATGTTTCCGGGTAAAGGGTACATAAATACGAGCTGTATAGGGATGATCGAACGGGTGAAGGCTGACATTTTGGTAAACCATTGGTATGAACGGCGCTGCATTCCGACCAAGGGGCGATGGAGTACAAGTGAATTTTAGCGGCGGGGTGTGGATGGGGGTGGGTGGGAGAGGAGTTATATTCTATTGAAGCCGTTTGATTATTATAACGCGGTAAATCGTCACGCAGGCGTGTGACCGTTGTGTCAACGGTGCCACAAATGTGACCGCGGTATAAGGTGGTGAGTAACACGGGCCCTCTACCATTCGGCGAACGGATAATATTTTTGTACGTTATCAGTCGAAAGAGCGAATACGCCCGCGAACACGTACGTCGAATACCAGGTAACGTGGCCGTGATCCCCGCAGGGCCGATCGAAACAACGGAAATACGCCGCCGGATATCGAGAATATAACACGGGGAGGATCGACTTGGGTGGGTAATTACGACGAGCGAGAAACGACCGATCGCTGCTGACCCTCAAGATAGTGGTGTGGACAAAAGGGGGTCGTTGGGTCGTATCGATACGAGCGTATACATATAGGTTAACGTAAAAACGTATCTCACCTGGCTAACGGACCCGTTCTCTTGGCCTTTTGGACGAGTATCTTCTCAACGGCGTTAAGGTTACCGGTTTTGGCGGCGATCACCAGATCGTGGTCTTTGCCCATGACTGTTTCGTCTACCGCCACCGCCACCACCACCACTACCACTACCACCGTCACTACCGCCACCACTGCTACCACTGCCACCACCACCACCACCACTACTAACACGACCGCGGTTAGGTGGTTGGCGCGGATGTGCCAGCGGGCAGACAGACGCGGATGATTATCCGGTTGCGGTCGTACGTAAACGAAGGGGGGTTAAAAAAATGTAAAACTTTCGCCGGGCTCGCGCGCGTTCTCACGTTTGTCGGACGACTGTCGACCCGGTCGCGCGTTCGCCGCGTACAGCCGTTTCGCTCGCGACGATTCCGTCGGACTTCATTATCACTTACGTACACGCGCATACACACGCACGAGTGCCGCCGTGAGCGGACCGCAAACACAAACACAGTCGCCACCGTCGATCGATCGCACGGAGCGCGCCTTAGGCGGAAAGAGCGGGGTGGGCGTGCGGTGTGCGCGTCACTCCCTGCCGGCAGTCAGCTGCAGCTGTAGGCCACCGAAATCGATAAAGAAAAAAATAATCAAATCCTTCGTCGTCGTCGTCGTCGTCGTCGCCGACACCGTCCATAGTGATAACACTAAAGAAGATTCCGCTCCCTTCGCGCATTTATCGCCGTCTGCTTTTGTTTTGTCGAAAAATATTTTGTTTTTCGTTCAAATAACGGATATAGCGTTTAGACTTTCGTTTCATTTAACCACCTCCGCGGGCGTCGTTGTCGCGGCGGACGAAAACGCAGTGCAAACGTCCACACGGTTTAAACCGTAAAACGATTTTCACAGTTGTCGCAACTTCCTACACTGGTTGTCCTATTGCCAAGCGCGAGAATTCGTGACGTCACGCGAAATAATGCCCATAAATTACGAGACTGTCACGTCCGCGGAAATAACGTCGAAATAAACAAAAAAAACTTTAACGAAACCGTTTTACACACGTCACCTATCACTACTACCATCACCTCCACCCACTACACACTACACACTAACCAGATTTGATCACCTTCGAGATACAGCGGTTGAGTTTTGTAGTATATATAAAAAAAAAATAATAATAATTGCAGTCGAACGCTCGTGGCGAAATGAAATGGGTGTGAGTGTGAAAGGTGCGCGGTTTTTTATTTACTAGTATAAAATATGAAAGCGGCAATGAGTCATTGCATACATATATATATACCTCCGAGAAATACAATATTGTTGATTTATACGGATTGTTGACTTTTTTTTAAAATTCCGCAATATGTTCAGGACAGATGTGTGGCATGTTTCAAAATGCGAAATTACGTAACGAAATAAAACGCTGGTATTCGTCTTGCCTAACAACCCATTTGTAGTACATTCACGAAAAACCATCCGTTTATAACGTTCTTCAGGTATTTAATTTTTGAACATTTCTCTCGTTTTCATGTTGAACGATCGCTGCTGATATTAAATCTGTTGCGTTCCGGTAACAAGTTGTCTCTAGGCGGGTATTTTATGCGACGCGTTTTTGAATTTTCTCAATAGTTTTCTAACGTGGAAAGCAAAACTATCCGAAAATAATTAAAACGCTGACATATTTGTCGATATATTTCGAAAACCGGGACATTTTAGGTGGTTTAAATTTAGATTTCGTAATTTCAACGTGCATTCCCTCCCTTTTATAATTTATAGTTTAAATTTTATACATACACGTTGATTTTTACAATATAGATGCGTTAATTATGAGTGAACGTATAACATTCGACAAATAATTAATTTGTAAGTTTAATTTCTTTATAAAATATTAAGAACCATCTAAATTAACGTAACCTTGTAATGTCATTTTCAGAATAAGTTTAGGTAAAAATATAATCATAACTTTCATATCATATACACAATTAATACTAAAATCGTTTCTCAGCATATACAAAGCCTGTACAATTTTTTTCTTTCGTTAATATACCATTTTATTACTTGTTAAGCGTGCACTCTATTATTGTTTTTCAATTTACTAGATTTGAGTAAAAAAAAGTTAAAAATTCACCCTTTATATCGTTATTAATCGTCACAGACAAATGTCTTTTGAATTGTCGATTTTATTCGTTCAAAAGATAAAGTAAGACGTAAACTACATTGCCGGATTAAAAACGTTTGGCCCTATAAAGTAAAATAATGTTATCGGCGATAAACTGTGTGTTTTTACTTAGATTCTAAAAATGTCCGCGTACGATATTCGTAAAATATCTGCGAATGTTTGATGTTTTTTATGATAAAGTGACGAGAAGAGAGAAATTCACTGCCAAATAAAAAATCGATAACTTAACAATTCGAACGCGTCCCTAAATATAAATATTCTTCCAAAATTGTTTGTCACGTATATATACGTATTTATTTTCAGCCAACTATCTTTGTATTTTATTTTAAAACGATTAGAAAAGCTCACTTTGTCTATTAGGAGTATTGGATAGGCGATTTTTGGAATGTTTCCGAGTGCGTTTTGTCATTGTGTAAGAAACAAATGATTATTATTGTACGTGTATTGTAGTAAACTTAGCGAATAGTATCCGTTCGCGCTTGCGTACGTAAACAATTTGAAAAAATGTTATCGTTTTATTATTTTTAATTTTTCGGTTTATTTTTAAACCCTTTTTTATAGTGTGATTACTTCCGAAAAATTACAAAAACTCGATATAATGTATGACAAATTCGACACGAATACCAACTTATTCAAAGAGTTGGAAACTAGGAATAACTAGCGAATAATTTTCCTTGTTTTCTACAACTGTTTGCTAATGGTAACCGTACGCTTATTTCTTTTAAAGATATTATCGAGTGTATAGATAGCACCAATAAAAACGTATATAAAAACGTATAAACACCAATTAAAAATTACACACTTCGTATATTTAAATATATTAATACTATTTAATCTGCATTAACTCGAGATTTTAATTACTTTTATTTTATTTTCCCTTATTACATTCTCGTCATCGTTATTCGAATAATTCGTAGTAAAACGCGTTGTTAATTATTTTTTTCCGAAACGTAGCGTTTCCTAATAGAAGTGGGGTGAACGAGTACAGTACTTTTATACGCGCAATAATAATAATAATAATAATAATAATACGAATATAGTTTTATCTCTTCTCGCGATTTAAAGAAAATATTTAAACTTCCCATTCCCCTCATTTCAACGTATACATACTATATATTTATTTATTCATCGTCCAACTACGTATACATATTTATATATATATAAGGTCGCTCCCTTTTTTATTTTGTATATTTTCTCTTTACGTATATATATATATATATGCACATACACTGTCCTTTGCGTATTTTTACATTCCATCATATATACATACATATAAGTATTTGTGTGTGTGTGTGTGTGTGTATGTGTGCTTGTATACCATTTGCTATTATACCTCCGTCCATTTTTTCCCTCTCGAACGTTTCTCCCTTTCGATACACATATACACACATACTCACACATACATACGCACACACCCACACACACACCCCCCCACACCCCCCCCACACATATATATATATATATGCGCATTTTTCATTAGTTCGGTATCTCTTTTATATATTTATTCGGAAATTCCCATTTCATCTTCTGCTATACAGCCGAGACGTTATCGTCGCTGTTGTTGTTTTATTATTATTCGTATTTTTTTTACCTCTCTTTATTACCGAACAAAAACCTTTTCCGAATATTAAAATCGCTTCGTCGTCAAGACCATCACCCTCGTTATGCCAACATATTTTGACGAATATATAGTTGTTCCACGTTTTGATTATTTATATTTATAATGTATAATAACAGCCCCAGGACGATCTATAGAGACACATTTATATCGTATATGGATATTGTTTTTTTAATCGTCTGTAACATTTTTTTCTTTTTTGAAAATTGACGGGTGACGTAGTTATCGTGTATTAATAATATGACTCGGACATTTTTAAAAAAAATATTTCTACAATTTTACTGTAAATAATAAATAAATAATTAAATTAATAAATTAATATATATATATTAGGAATACATAAGTAAATAGGTAAATAATAATTATTATAGTGTTCGGTTTTATATAAAATTTAATAATTTAGGAATTAATTTTTTAGTTTCGAAGTATATTTTACTATTCCAAAGCCATATTTTAGTTATTGCAGATTTTTGTATTATGGTAATTTCAATTTGTCACAGCTTTTGATAAATATTTTTTGAAAAATCTTTAGAAAATAAGGCGATAATTTGAAATTAAAACATAAAACGTACAAATAGTAAATCGCCGAATTTAGATGCCCACCAATTCAAGTGGTACACGATATTTTTGAAATTTCGTAGTAATCGTTCGTTTACGTATGTTTACATTAAATAAATTATTTTATTCTTAATTTATAATTGCCTGACAATTTTTATTCCCGATAAACACATTTTGAAAAAACGTCCTTAAAATTATTAATTATTTATTTTTTAAGATACCAATTTTGCTGATAATAAATTAATCCCTTGTCTGCCTCAAGATTATCATACCGCTTGGAAACATAGTGCTCTAACGTTTAACGATAGACATTAACGTTGATGTTATATTCGTCGAAAATAAAGGGACGAATAACACGTTCATGTGTAAGATCTAATCTAAGCATGGCTAACGTTTGTTGGAATACACACAAAACGTCATGAATTAAATACTCGATGAGCTTCTGATTTTAGAATAATTTACTAACTTCACTAACCAAACATCGTACGTTAACTGTGATTTTTTAAAACCCCGGGACCCTTATATAGACACCCCATATATATAACTAAGAATATAGTTTTAATTATTTATTTACTTACCTTACCCTTACATTGTACATACAGATGTCGTAGATAGATTATATATATATATATTATTTTGTTGTGTGCGTTCAAGGTTGAAATATCTGTATTTCTATATACGTATAAATCGCAAGTATATAATACGCTATATAAATATAGTGTACGGATCACGTTTCCACGACGTCGTTATGTAATAGGTAATTCACGTTTTTGTCGTTGTTATTGTTATTGTTGATTTGGCCATTTGAAAGTTCTCGGGAACCGTCCGATTACGTTTTCAATATATTATTTCCGAGAAAATTATCGTTCGCTCGTGAATCAAAAACGAAAAAATATAAAAAATGTCGCGTAATTAAAAAAAAAGAAGGAAAAACGTGATTAAAAACCTTTCTGCACGCAATATAATAAATAAATATATATATAAATATAAACTTTGTTGCGTAATCGAACCTAAGGGTATAATATAATATCTTCCAAGGCTGGGCATTAACGTCATTAGCGTTTAATTAATAAGTTGAAACGTTAAAATTGACTTAACTTCGTACCGTAACGAATTATTCATGGTTCAATATTAACATTAATTTTAACTTACCTAAATGATTTTTTTCATTTTTTTTTTAATTTAGACTAATAAGTTTCATTTTGAATTTTTATCGCCGATTTAAGATAACCCATATAGTTTATCTCAACACATTGGAAACGAACGTCGTGATTTGCACGTTTCGCGTTGTCGGTGCGTACGGACGAGACAAGTTTACCGATAATATTTTATACTTTATTATTAAACACTGGTCTATAAATCAATTTCGTGAATTTTTCGCCGAATATCGCACGTACACGGATGTAAATATTAGTCTAAAAATAAACTTAAAACGAACTTTCCACCGTCAAATATCAAATATCTAAAACTAATTCATTTAAAAATTGTCCGTTGCTAGTTATCTCAATTTCTTTTTAGCTTTGTCTATTCTATTCTCTATTTTGGCTTTTTCAAAGTTCTTTTTCTCTGTGGATTTCAGTTCAAGACGTCTTTTGTTATTGATACGAATCTTATGATATGACCGAACCAACTCAAACACTTGCGCCGAATTGTCCTTATTATATTTTTAGCTTTTAAACAGTTACAACAATGTCGTTAACTTAATTTTACCACGTTAAAATATTATTAACTTACCCAGCCAGCTAACGATGAAATCAATTGATTTCGTTATCGTAAAAACCATAGCGAACTTTTAAAAATGAATTGAAATTGTTTTCATACCGTATGGCTAGGGTGGCGTGATGTATCCATGTTTACCAATCATTGTATAGACGAGTTCGTGTCTGTATTATAATTTATTATAATAATATATTTACTAAACCGTGTGCACGCAACTGTTACGGCTATCGAGAGAGAAGTTACATGCCTCGTTCGTTCACCATTTTGCGAATGCCCAATGTAATTAACATAATACATTTTTATAATAGAAACGGTGAACAATTTGGAATAAAAATACGTGTTGAAATTTATGATTCTCGTTTATTTTGGAAACAACACCGCAGGACTCGTGATTTGTAACGTCATGATACCGTGCAGTATATTATTATTATAATAATATTTTAATGTACAAGATAAAAAAATTCGATCACTTCATGTATATATATATATACATATAACTAGTTGAATCTATTTTATTGTAAAATAACATGTTATTAGATATGCGCGAGATTCCTACACACATATATATATACGTATTATGTTATTACATTTTGTATAGACACTACGAAAAAGGATTTAAAAACAAAATATTAGAAAAAAAAACGTTTTATAATGCGAATCGAAATTAAAATTTATCTATATGTATATACATACATACATATATACATATAGATAATTTTTAATATATATGTATGTGTATGTGTGTGTATACATACTTGGGTAGCATTTTGAATTTTTTTATAAGTATTTCAAAATACTTTTTAGCTACTCTTATTACTTTTAAAATTATTTATTGCTCTTTTTCGAATTTCTTTTTTTAAATTTACTATTTATATTTTTTGAATAAATTAATATTTTTCTCGAAACTCAATCATATAGTGCGTAATTGCGTCGTATATTAGATAAATATATAATTATTGAATTAACTCAGACATTATACATATCAAGCCCTACTTTCAGTATCCGGACGACTAAACGCATTTTGTAAATGTTCGGAATACTCGTTAATTTTTGTGTAGTATTCAAATATATATTCTCTACACTTATAAAATATGTTTTACCCAAGTACGTTTGTATTTATACCTACCTCTCTATATATAGATTCAAATTTTGTTTCGCGCTGCTTATGATTATATATAATATAATATCTTGACAATAAGTATAATAATATAAATAAATTTATACAATAAAAATATTACTTATCTTACATTATCTTACAACACACGCACAAAAGCACACATTTGCACGTATATGTTATGTATGTGTGTGTGTGTGTGTGTGTAAAACAAGTATATTAAAAAATAGTTCACGTTTACTAAAATAAAAATTAGATCACACGCGGAATTATCATAATAATTAATATCATGACCAATGTACACATAATTATATTATTTTCTGGTTTACCGTTGATTTTCGAATTTATTTATTCACTGAAGTCTCGACCAGTACGTGTGTTCCGGGGCTTGGCTCAACGGTATTTGCACCGGTACCGATACTCCGGCCGATATTACGCCTGAGAACACAAAATCGGCGTTTACGTAAAAAAAAACCCCAAAAAACAAAATGCAACATGTAAACGCTGTCGCATTCGTTTTTTAGAATAAATTCGATTATATTTTTACGAAGAGGTCAGATCATAATCCATTATGTGAAATTAAAATCGGTTTTTCGGACTTTTGCGACACAAAATATATATTTCAGTGAGCGATCGTTTTTTTAATTAAGAATATTACAACTGGGAAGACAAAAATTAATATCGTCGACAAGTTAAACAATAACAGTTCAGGCATAAAGTTACTTCGATTAATAAATACTACTTTTTTATTCGGTATATTGTTTAATAATGTAATCATACAACTGTCAAATTGAAATTTTAACTTACATGGCCAGATATTCTTTTCGATCAATATACATAATCAAAATGACGTTGCATTTCGACAATTCAAATATTGGAATATCATTTCCTTTCGAATTGTCTTTTAACAATTGGTTTTTATATTGTTGTGAATTTTTTTCTTTAAACGACGCGTTTAAAGCGGTAGTGCAATCGGAATTTCGTGAACTCGATTTTGATATTTCGTCGATCTGAAATTCTCCGCGCTCTTATAATGTATAACTTTAAAAAAAAGTTTGACGGTCGACATGTTTTTGCACTATGAATTTCAACGTTACGCAACGTGATACAAAAATCGGTTAAAATATTATATCGAACATTTTTTTAGTACGACTTAGAATAAGGAAAAATGAAAAAAAAATGTTCGTTAACTTTTTCGTACGAAATTTGAAGATCACACATACGGATGGGAAAATATTTCGGTTGTTGGATACTGTATATATTTATATACCGAGTGCACGGAGTACAATTATTGGTCACGGTAGTTGGAGAGTGACCGGTAAGATCAGTGACTGTTTCGCAATATTTTACACGTAAAATCCTGTAAAATTCGAGCACCTTTTAGGTTCTATCGAGGCGATTGGAGGAACGTCGCTATTATCTTTTCTCCGGATCGAGTGATGACCCTTCGCGAAATCGTTTGGCTTTTTGAGCATAGAAAGACCGTAGGCTTTTATAGATAACGGAACGTACGCGATCCCAGATTTACGTATTACGTGGACAAGATTACCTGTGCCCGTGGCCCCGGGTGACGTGTTGGACGCGTGGTGCGTGGAAGTCGGATACGCGGCCGGATGCGTGTTGGCGTTGACGGAGTGGGCGGGCGCGGGTTGGCACGGTACGCGCGGCGACGAGGACACCGGATGGTTGTACAGCGAGTCTGGTGGCGGATGATGGAACATGTACGGGTACGAGCTGGCTGGATGATGATGGTGATGATGGTGATGGCCGCCGGTCACCATACTGGACATGGATCTGAAAACGCGGAACGGAAAAACGATCGCGGGTTAGAGGTGTTAGGTCAACGACGAATACATTTTTTATTGGACGGCAGATTTTTACACCGTTTTTGCTTTTTTATCCGCCGGTAGAAAACGTATACATTGTGTACGTCGTTGACGCCAAAATGTCGCGTTTGGCCGTTTTTGGTACGTGTTTCTCACAATTATTCGTTTTTGAAAATTAATTTTCGTCGAATTCTTTACGTACAATTTAATACTGGTTATTGACGAGTTAAAAGTTAAAATCCAGTCGATAAGTTCAGTCAACTTTAATCAAATTTCTTATCGCGTTAATTTTTGTTTCGACACAAATATCCTTCTATCTACGCAATTTTTTTATTTTGTCGCAAATTTAGATAACTTTTAACTTAGTCACGTTACTTTTTCAAAGTTATCTTTTCACTTAACCGAACTTATATTTATTTATATTAACCAGATTACACGACTAATGAACTTGGCTAACCTAGGTGTTCGGTAGCGTAAACACAATAGCATAAACCGCATTAATAAGACTAAATAAGGCACCGGAAAGTTCATTTTCCGTCGCTAATTACAACAAAATAAAGTTTTTTCTAAATTAAATTTAAACGTTCAATTTCGACTCAACTCGACGACGAGTCGCCACGAATATCCGTGTATAATTTATGGACTTACCCGTAATTGTCAGCGGACATGGTGGCAATTGGTTGCGAGATGGACTGGTACATGTGGTTGAAACCGGCCGCTTGGATGGACGAAAGCCGGTTGTTGTGGCCACCGGCTCCACCGACACCGCCGCCGCCGCCGACGCCGACAGCGCCGCCGCCACCGTTCGACGAGGCCACGGCGGGTGGGCTGACGGACGCGGACGAGGAAGACAGCGCGGCCGGCGTGCCGTTCTGCTGGTCGAGTCCTCCGCCACCACCCCTACGCTGATTCCTCAATTTTTCTTCGCGTCGCCACTTTGCGCGCCGGTTGCTGAACCACACCTGCGTACCCGGAAACGGTTTCGGTCAATTTTCCAACAGTTCGATTTTCCATTTATATTTTGGTCGAATTTCGCGCGCGCAAATACGACGGACATTTTCGTTTAACGATTATTTCAAATTAGCGTTTCGTATTTTTCGTCGTGTTTTCCGTTGCCCGTTTCGGCCGTTTATTGACAAGTTTAATATTGTAAATAGAATAAAAGTTATCGCGTTCGTTAGATGTCAATGGGACAATCTCATTAGGCTAATAGAGCCCGATATACGACGATACAATGATATATATATATATTATGTATCGTCTCGTATCGTTTTTTTTCCCGATTTTCGAATCTTTACGTTTTATTTCACGTACGTCTATACGGGCGGGCAAAATAGAATCGTCCCGTTATTGCGTATCCATTAGAATATATTGTATACATATATACGTACAAACGCGCACGCGCGTTCACCCTATCGTCGGCGGATTCCATTTCGAATGTGTATGCCCATTGACCGAATGCATTGGTCCGTGTAAAAACCGCGTGCGTATACAGAAAGAGAAAGAACAGTAGGGAGAAAGTGCGATAAGTCTGCGCGGGTACCGCGTGGCTAGTTTCGTGTAAATGTATATATATATATACACGTATATTATTGTTTACACATACGATTGTG
This sequence comes from Geopemphigus sp. TES_GeoC_2020, assembly GCA_025469175.1. NCBI lineage: Eukaryota > Metazoa > Arthropoda > Insecta > Hemiptera > Aphididae > Geopemphigus > Geopemphigus sp. TES_GeoC_2020. The sequence continues at coordinate 48,276 of JAIPRN010000762.1, forward strand.
AGCACGCGATTCTAATTTAGCTAATGACCGGTTGCGCTACCGCGTGGCAGTATATTGTTATCATTCAATTCCGTTAATGTCGCGCGTGCGCGATCGTGTTAGCGTGCGCACCAGCCGCCGAATGGACACGGACGCTTTATTACGGTTTATTTTGGAAAATATTTTGTTCGCGATTACAAACTATAGATAATTCTATATAATAACTATAGATATGATTCGGCGTTCGGTATACAATATTAAAAACAACCGCCGGTCGTCTTGAATAATTTTTAACATGTTGACTTTCGGTTAGTCGTCTCGTGAAGGTTTTTGAAAACTCGAAACGAAAATATAATTTTTCGCGATTATCGAACCTACGATTCGTTTATTTGTAGAGAACTGTTCGTTTCCTTTTTCTGTTGAATACTCCGCGAGTGGAAATTGAAAAATATCGATCGAAATTCAAAATACGTTTTATTATTCGATAAAACGTTTTCCATTTCCATATAATGTACGTACGTCGTCAAAATAAATTACCGGTAACAATTCGAGCATGCCGATTTTCGGAATCATTACGAACAAAAAAACGAATCGCAATTTGTCGTAAATCGTACGAATTTATAATTTTACCGGGTTATTTTTCGATAGTGTTAGTTCCGTGGGTTTAAGAAACTTAATACGAAAATCGAAAAATGTGTCGAATAAAGTGGTACGGTTTTCTGCCCGAAAATTGCGTATCGTGTAAATTTCGCAGCTCTACATTTTACGGAAAAGTGTTTACCGATTAAAAAATGAAAAAAAGAAAGAAAACCGAATGCATTCGTTTCGCTCGGAATCTGAATTTGAAGAACAATTTCTCGCTCGGATAAAACAATAGTAAACGCGCGTTATTTCAACGGAGCTGACGACAAAATAATACATTTTTTTCGGTCTATTTATCGTTTGTCGCACGTACACATAGAGGGTACCTAACCTGTGTGCCACGTATCGTGAAACGACGTTCAACAGGCTGGTGGTCGTTGGATTTATAGGGTCGCGAACCCACCCGAGGGATAAGTTAAGAACCGGTGGTCGATCGGCCCCTTCGTGCTTGTTAAATTTACGCCCGCCGCCCCCATACCCCGCTGTGCATAGGCATATGGGTTTTTGTCGTCGTTACGAGGGCGGTCCGCGATTAATCAGACTCTTTTTTTTCTTTTTTTCTTTTCTATTTCCCCCTGCAATGACGCCGATGTCCGGCAGCGAAGAGGACAATTTCCTAACTGGTGGCGATCTCGGAACTCTTGCGCGAGTGCGCGCGCACACACACATACACACTCACATACGTTTATAATAATCGTGTATAATATGTATTTGTGTGAAATAGTAATGGTAGTGGTGATAGTAGTAGAAATAGTAGTAGTAGTAGTAATAATAGTAGTTCTTGCTTCGGTATATGGCAAAGGGGGCGAATGCTGTGTACGTTTCGGTAATTGAACTGTCCCCAATTGCCCGGCACAAACAGATTATTTTTACACTATACACAATACACACACATACACACACATACACACACACACACAAACACACACACAAACATACACATGTACATATACGCACATGCGTGTGTATTTTACCCGTTGCTAATAAAATCAAATTGGTCTAGGGTTGTAATAATATAATATTTGGGGGAGGAGGATGAGTATAGTTATATATATATATACACGACAATATTTTTCGTGTCCAGAAATGTACGTTTTCGAAGAATGTAAAAGAGATTAGTGCGAGTGTGTCGTAGACTAAACTGGTGTTTGCGTGATGAAAAACGATTTGAACTCTTCGGTATTTTTTTACGTCTTACGAATAGATTTTTAATAAAAAACATTTTTTTTATTTACACCGCGACAAATGTTCACGAAAAATTTGTTATTTAACGCGCTTTCAATTGCATTATGGAAAATCGACTTCAATGACTTCGCGACCTAATAAAAATCGTTTATAAAACACCCGAGTGTTTTGAATCGACTCGTGTATGGTCGTAGTTAAATGCCGTTATAACCATTTCTCAAATTTAACACAAAACTCGACGCGAACTTGATTTATTCGCCATTACGAAAACGACGGACAGATTAAATATAAACGATTTCAACGGTTTGTAGTACGTTATACTAATCCGCGATTTAAATTTTTTCACCCACGTATTCTGTTTATATTTAATGTTGGTTTCATTTCGGCAAGTTTATTTTGGAACGAAATTTGAAGTCATGTGTTGTTTTATGTTAACATCGAACGTCCGACGTTTGGATGTAATTATTTTCTGTTTATACGGTATTTCGGTATATTAAAAAAAAATTCTAAATACGAATGACTGTAATCCGCGTAGATTTGACTTGTTGCTTTAATTGTTATCTCGAGGAGGTGAATGAATTAAAATTCTAACGCTAATGTTTATAAATATATAACACAAAAACCAGGTAATTACCCGAAATATACCGTACAAAACCTCGGTAATAAATATTTCGCGTATTTTGTAGGATATATAAAAAAGGATCGCGCATCGTGTCGCGCCGAAATGCCGGTACATTATAATATATGTATTATACGTATATACGTTATACGGTTGACGGCAGCCAACCGCAGTCGCGCACACACGCACACCACACTGCACAATCCCAACCCCTGTGCAGCGGGGAGGTTACCCCCTTTTCAAAATCAATACCCTATCGTCCGTGGTTTTCATTGTCGCGCCCGCATGGAAATATCTCACGCGCGAATATTTTTACAAGGTCCCCACCGCCGTATTGGGAAACGTGAAAGAGGAAAACAAAAAATTAGCGGTCGATAATTCGCGCCACTTGTAATTTTCACGTTTCGAAATCTACGTTCACCATCCAAAAAAACACGTTTAGCTCACTGAAACTTTCAATAACTTTCTAAAAGTACGGACTAAGCGACAATATCGACCTAATCGGTATATAATTTTCATATTCGACGTGAAACGCGATTTGTCGGTGGGACTCGAACTAATAATCTAGATTGAAAAAAAATGGCGTGTACTATATTGAGCATATGTTGACGCGAATTACCATTAAAACGTTGGTTTTCTTTTTACGATAGCGCGCGTACGTAACACCGAAACGTAATCGAAAACTCGATTAATAACTATATATAATATCGCGATGTAAATTCGTTTTGTTAAATACGCGTCGTGCAAAAGGGAAAATTTTTTTATCACGGAGTCTCCGTGATCGTCTGCCACGATTTTGAAAACAATTTTATTCGTCACTAAACCGTATTTGTACTACCATATAAGTTAGTTTTTGTATACAATTATTTCTCATCGATCGATTGCTCACCTGTATTCTGGCTTCCGGTAGAGAGATATTGTCGGCCAGCCTCTCTCTGGCAAACACGTCCGGATAGTGCGTTCGTTCAAACTCTGAAACGGACAGAAAATATTACAAAGTTAAAACGTTCGATACGCGCGTCGGCTGATCGATTAATATCGATTATGAAGGTCAAAGAACCGAAAAGAGGGGATAAAAACTTGATAAATATAAACGTTCGGGGTTTTTTAGGCGACAGTATCGTTTTCAGTTTTAAACCGTTCGTATAATCGTCGCGTAATATTCTAATCGAACGACAGTTCCGATTGTTTTAAGTGTTTTGAATCGTTTCTCTGCGGATCAATACGAATAGCTCTATTCGAGTTCGAATATATCGTTTGTGCGCGTTAAATAACTAAGACCCATAGACACGACCTAATAATGTTATCGCTAATGTAACGCTCTCGGTATAAATTACAGACGATTTCCAGGGTTGTATAATAATACGTGACAATTTATCTAAACTCAATCAACGGTCGAGCGTGTTAAAGGAAGACGTGCGGTACAGATTACCGTGATTTTGAACAAACCGAGTGTAATTAAACCTTTTCTTTAAATCGGTAAATATACTCGGGAGACATTGTAAAGTCTCAAGACTTTTGACTTTATTGTATAGAAATCAAAGATCAATAACTTCAAACTTCCAAAATCCATTTTTAAAATGGACTATTTATAGTTCGTAATATTAATATTATATAACGAACAATGCGTTTCGTCTGACATTGGGCACACATCGCGAGTATTATTAATATAGAAATTACGCGGTCGAAGCAAATGAATTAGGAGAAAAAATTACTGTTTGACCAATGAACCGTGATCGATATATTTTTAACACGCGATATAATAAATGTATTAATTGTGATAACGTCCGTTATTAAAATCAGTTTCTTTCAGTTTGGCAGATAAATAATATTTATATACTCGCGCGTATACGGAGAGAATATTGGATTTGTGGCGAATTCAATCGACGATCGTCGTCGACTATATCTGCCTTTCGAACGAGAACGAACCATCGACGATCAGCGTGCCGCAAACACTGGAAATATTGTAACGACACTGACGAATTCAATCGCCGAAAAATCGGAAAAACCAAAGAAGACTTTCAAAAAAATAAATTTCGAAATTATTACGATCTCGATACGAAAACGAATAATCTGATCCTGCGTAATAGAAACAGGATATTTCGTTACCGAACGTTAAATGAAAACTAATTTATATATATACGATATTATCGTATACGACTAACCTTTTTCTAAGCTGTCTATTTGGTCGTTGGTGAAACTAGTTCTGTTTCTTTGCAGTTTCCTTTTCAGTCTAAGTCTTAATTGCGAATCGTCATCCGCCGACGAATTGTGCTCCGAGTTACCGTCGGACGTGCTCTCCGGTGCCAATTCAGCAGCTGAAACACGAATGTCACATTGGAATTTCTCTAAATCTATAAACCAAACAAGTGTCCGACATACCACGATCGTCATTACGATGTTATTACGGTATTCGGGGAGACCGATTGCGAATATATTATAAAATAACTACTTAGGGCTGAATTTCAAAACAAACTTCGGTTTCGTGAAAATCATATGTATCAAAAATTTGACAGGGGTTTTTTTTTTTTGGAAAATATCGGTACTTTTTTCACGTTCTTAAGAAAACGATCGAGGACTTCGAATAAAGTATTGACTAGATACGATTTTCCACCTGAAAACGGCGCTAAATGTAAACATCGGAGCATTCCTTTTACACGGACAAAAATACAAAGACCGAAAATCGACCGCATCATTGTAAAATCATTATATATATACTACGCTTCGTTCAAAATCTAAAACGACCAACGAAAAGAAATTCTATCGCTTTTCAACATCCGTTAATCCGATACGGACGGATTTCTACTAGCCATGGTTGTTACAAACTCGTTAAGTATCCTCGACAATTTAAACGACGAAATTGTTCATAAATAAAACTAAAACTGACGGAAATTGTTAAATAAAAAAATTTTTTTTTCTAAATTCTACGTATATATATTATATATATATTTCGTAATGTTTTCGTCATCAGCGTAAAAAAATTTAAAAATTTCGTATCGCTTATTTTATCTACATAAAATGGATAATATTATGCGAATACTCGTTATAATTATTACGAATCTCACTAGATATGTAATAAAATCCCCCGTTTTCTCCACTAATATACTGTACATATATAGTACAGTCAAAGCCGTTTCCGGCCATCTTGCTCGGAGACCTTTACGAATGCAAATTCCCAGTTGGAACGACGGTAACTCACGCGCGCGTAGACGTCATTATTATGGTAATTAGACGATTTGAATATAAATTTCGTCGTCTGCGTGAATTTTCGGACGAACGGCGCAATATAATATTTAATAACCGCATTATTACACGTCGTAAGCAATATAGGGCGTAAATAAAGTTTCCGAAAGATTTTTTTCGCGTTGTTAGTACGAATCTTTGCCTCGCGAAAAAACTTTCGCGTATCGTAATGTCGCGGGTTTTCGCGTGTATTTAAATTATTTATTCGATAGAAGACATTTTACGGGTCGCGTTGGACTTCGACATCGAAAACCGTTATAATTCTTAGAACAATTTCATATTTTGGTATTTTCTAAACGTAATATCTTTGTAGTATTATTTTTGACGTTTAATCTAAAACCAAAAACTAACGTGACGTGTAAAATGTTTTGGTTTTTCGCTTAAAAACAAAAAAAAATTATCGAAATCTGACTATCGCTCCGATAAAAAAATTTTTTTAAAACTAAATTAGTTTAAATTCGCTCTGAATAAACTTCGCATTTTCATATTTAATTATAAATCATCCAATTTGTTAACCACGCTGGAGACGAATTCATCAAAATCCGAAATACGTTATTGCAAGTATTATAACTTGACAACTCGTCAAGTCTGTAATAACTATGTCTTCATATTTCACGTACAATTATTAAAAATGTATAAGTAAACAAATAATTCATACACGACGTTAAACGTTACGGTTTCGTGAATAATAATTTTTGCGAAAGTCGATTTCCAATAGCAGTAAATATTTTAATAATAATTGTCTAAACGTTCGTCATCGGTAAAGAACACGCGGAATATATATACGTGTTGCAAACGATATTTTCGAGACGTTTCATCCGCGAAATTGCGAAGTTATCCAAAATATCATGGTTTTCTTCGTATTCTTCTGCTTATAATTTAAAAAAAAAAAATAATAAGGATATACGATTTTACAAGTTGGTTCTTGTTTTTTATTCGTTTCACTTTCGATTTCGAACACTCGTGGTCGCGAATGCTGTAGACCCTAAGGGATGGAGGAGGGTAGGTCTTATTAAGGGATGGGGTGCGCGTTAGTGTAGTGCACATATAGGTGCGGTCTACACACACACACACACAGGGGCACAAACACAAACACGAGCGAGCGCGACGCGATCAATCGGCGCGGCGTGTGCCTAGGGTGCGGGTACACGTGTAACCGCCGTTCGCGTGCGTGCGCGTTCCGTGTAACGACCCTCGCGTCGGCCGGAGGGAGGGAGGCGGTCCGACGCGGGCCTATCGGAACTCTTGGCTCGCGGCGACGCGCCGGGCTCGGAAGACCTGCCCCAGTCGTCGCGAGCAGCGGCAGTGGCGGTGGCGGCGGTAAGGGATCGGAAACGCCGGGCTGGTGATCGGTCGGCGGTGGCGGTGTCGGCGGAGTGACGAACGAAGGGACGAGTGGGACACGCTCTCCGTTCCCGGAAAATCGGCGGGCTGACGCGTACATAACCGGATTTCGATCGGTCGACGAGGGTGGCCCGCCGACGAGTCCCTTTCGCGTTTAACGGGAAACAAAAGAATATCTAACCGTCGACGCGTGGTCTTTTTTTTATTCGTCTATTTTTCGTTTTTAAGTAGTTCGGTTTGATCGTCATTATCTACGCGCCGAGGCCGCGCGATATTTAACGCGTTTGTTACCGCGAAAATTATTATTTCACGCGGACCGAATTCATCGCGTGCCTATTACAAACGACAAATCGTTAACCATTACGTAACGATTTTTTATTTCTGTCGATTTTCCCCGCTTGGTCCGAACACGTCGTTCGATTTCGTATTTAATACGACGCGAGTGCTTTCGATCGCGAAATATCGTCGGCAGTAATAAGCGTGTTACGCGTTCGCCGCGGGGCCGTCGATGCGCGCTGAATAGGCAACCAAACGCGCTAAACGTATCGTGAATTGTATACGGTCACGTAGACCGTAAACCGAGTTACCAACGCCCGAACGCGAATCGACGAGTCCGAAAACAATTATAATTTCTTGACGTGTGTATTTCGTCGATTTTGCATGAAAAACGAAGCGAGAACGCCGCGGGTGATTCGTCGTCCGCTTCGAATTTTTTTTCCCGTCTCACAATTCGAGTTGTCGAAAAACTACGTAAAACGATAGCCGACGGATAATTTACGGCGAACGTATTCTCTGGACACAAAAAGCGCATTCCGCGTTCGAAAATTAAACGCGCGTATTTGTCGACGAAACGTGAAAAAAGTCCCTAGTTTTGTTCGTATCATCGGCCGCGATCGACTACAAATCCCTTCCACAATTTAATCCGTACGTCCATCTGCCCGTGGAAAATAGAAAAAACAAACGGATTCGAGCATTTGCGCGGACATTTCTAAACTATCGTATCGAATTTTCCGTACGTATTTTATCCTCGGGACGTTTTCACGCTTGTTTCGTCTGGTTTAGTCAGTAAAATGTCCGAGCTATACGATGTAATATTGTATATTGTAATATGTATATTCGAACGAGCGAATCGATTTCGTATTTGATTAATAATTATATCGCTGAAATCGAGTCGAATATTACAATCTAACAATACGCGCGGAAAGTCGTGTTTTTTGTTTCGAAACGATCCAATTTACTATTTATACATTCCTAAGCGATTTTACCGCGGCACGTAGTGAATTAAAAACAAAAACCGGATTATTTTTACGAAAATCCCCCGACAGTGTATACGCCCGTACACGCGTTTCAAAGTGTATACGGCAATGTGTACGCTACGATTTCCTTTAACGTGTGTTATAGAAAAACCGTGTTAAACGCCGCGTGCGTAATTGCGGACGGAATTCAGCGCTTACAAAAAAAAAAAAAACGAAAAAAATTAAACGAAAAATAAATTGAATATATACCGACACGTGTACGTTTTAATATAACAGATAATGAAAACAATTAAAGGCAAAAAGTCCTCGACGCGGGGAAATATTAAAGTTTTCCGTTAAAATTAATTAAAACGCTTTTTACGATTGTCGTTTTCCTTGCCTTTCCCTCGTCGATATAAATTAATTTTTCTCTTTCGGAGTACAATACGATACGATATATATATATACACGTTAATATTATCGTAGTTTCGTAATCCGTTCGCCAAAGTTGTATTTTCCCGTCCGCGCTCGATATTTGCGCGATACGTTTTTATCAATAACTGTATAAATAATACGCCGCGGGCGACGATTTTTTTATGTAACGTAGACGGTGTTTCTATTCGTTACAATATCTGCGCAAAATACGTAACCATTAAGCGCGGCTTTTCATCGCGGTTTTGTACGAGCGGTCGTAATTAACGTACGATTCGAACGAAAACCGTCTAAAGCCTAACGCGACGTGAACGAACACTGCGTTTTATAAACGTTTGTTTTCGCTCCGAGTAGGGAAAATGTACGAGCACGCTCGTTTTATATTATGCTGGGGAGAATCGCGGAAACGTTCGAAATTCGACGTGAAAAACTGCCGTTAAACGTACGGGAGAACGACGAGACACGAAAAACGTATCTTCATTCAGCGCCGCCGTACAATTTCGTCACGTTTAGAGTTTTAAATTCCGCCGATTAGGTTACGTACCGTGAAAAGACGCGATCAATTATATCCAGTTAATAGCGGAAATAAATATATATTATACCTTTATATACCGTACGGGAAACAAAAACTTTTATTGCGGAAAGACGACGACGAAAGTTTCGCCGCGATATTACGTACGCGACAGAAAAACTTTATCCGTCCGCCACTATCTACCGCACTAGCGATCGAAAGATCTCCGAGTGTAACGAAAAAATTGCCGGGAGAGGGACGGAACTGGCAAAACGGCCATCGTCCGAATCGTGGTTCGGATACCAGAAATGGGATACCTTAACATTTTGGGTATGAGTGCCGAATGTTTACACTTTATTAAACGCGAAGTACCCGGAGATTATCGACGATTCCGCGATACCTGAAACACCGACCGATTTAATCGTTCTTCTTGCCGTTCGCGTGTGGGGGTTATTAAATGGCGTATAGCGTTCGGGAATCTACAAAAGGTTATCTATTTATAGATTTATATTGGCGGGAAAACCGTAGGTATTTTTTACCTAGCCTAAATGAGGGAAATGAAAACAACGGTGACCGACAAACGTATAACGAAGGTGCGATTGGCTTCAGGGGCCGCTTACCTCTCCTCTGGATCTCGTCGCGGGACACAGCCGTGAGCGACGCCGCGGTGGCGGCGGCCAGCGAGGCGGCCGCCGGATTGCCCGGATGGTGGCCGGCCGAACCGATCAGCGCCGGATGGTGCGGCGACGGTGCGCCGCCGTGCACGCCCGGACCGCCGGCCGACGGTGGCGGCGGCGGTGGCGGCGCCGCGTACCACGGCCATCCGGTTTGTCCGTTGAACATGCGCAGCTTGTCGTACACCGACTCGGCCGCGCCGCCGCCACCGCCGCCACCGCCACTGCCGCCGACACCGCCGCCACCGACACCACCGCCGCCGACACCACCGCCGCCGCCACTGCCAATACCGCCGACGCCGCCGCCCAGGCCGTTACCACCTCCGACCGATTGGTGCGCCGACGACGCCTGGTGTTCCTTTTGCGCGGCCAAGTTCCTCAGCACCCGGTTGATGGACGATACCTGCGAATATCCGGCACACACAATTTCGTTAGAGCTTCGCCACCTTTTCTTTGGTTTTACGCCCGAAGACGATTTCGGGTTTGGTTTTTCGGCGAAAAATATATACATATAGACTTGGACGGTTAATGTGGACCAAGTGGAGAGAAGCGTCCGGTGTGTTGTGCGATAAGAGAATTCCAAACGAGGGCGGAAGACGAGTGTTACAAGAGTGTAGCGAGACCAACTGTGTTGTATGGTTCAGAGTGTGGACAAGAAAATAGAGCGGAGAACGGGCGTATCCGACATGAGAACGCTTGGATGGATGAAAGTGGGGTGACAAGAGAAGATAGGATAAGAAACGAATATGTAAGAGAAAGCGTAGGAGTAGCGTCGATTGTAGACAAGATGCGAGTGACTTGGATGGTTGGGTCATGCTATGAGGAATGACGAGCAATAAGGACAGTTATGGGAACGAACGACGAATAAGGAGTGGCTAAACGTGACTGAGCGCGATATGAGTGCTGCCGGTGTGTGCGTGGATGATATGGGAGAATGGGTCAAGCGGAGGTTTAGGACGAAATATAATTAACGTAAATAGGTGGGAAAGAGACGAGGAAGAAGAAGATACAAATTCAGCCGTTATTGTTTTTCGTTCAAATTGCGTTTCGGACAACGTGTTGGTAAAAACCACGATACGAAGCATAACCGGAACGTGACGGGAGAAAAAGATCGATGAAAACGTGAACGAAAACGCGTTCACCCGTCGTCGCTATTTTCCCGTCGAAACGTTCGCCAATTACGAGCGCAATTAATATATATATATATATGACGCGTGTATGTAAGCACGCCGACGCAACAGCAGTATGGCGTTACATCGTTCGAAGCGCGTTCGCGTTTTTGATTATCGCGTGTAAACACGCGTGTTACGTGTTATAATACGTTACGCCGATAGAAATATAAGAGACGCGGTGGACTGGAGAAAACCCGGGCGCGCGTGGAAAAAAATTTATTTTAATCAGTGCCGCGGCCTATTGTCCGCGCTCAAATCGGCGTGTCGATTTAGACAAATGCGGCGGCGGCGGCGGCGGCGGCGGTGCTAGGGCCGAAGGGCGAAGGCGACGGCGGCTTTCGCATAATGAAGTATTGGCTGGCCAAGTCATTGAGCAAACACAATAAAAACAAATATTTTACGCTATAAAGGAGACCGTTTATGGCGGAGGAGAGAAAAGAAAAACGGGGTGCGCGCGTCCGGCATAGTCGGTGGGGTTAGACGTACGCTCGCTGCGATATATTTTCTAGTTGTTTTATGCGCGCGGTAATTGCGAACTTCGAAAATAAACACACCGACCGGCCGGCGGGGAATGGTAAAAAAAAAATATTCGTTTGTTTTTCAGCTCCGCTGATAACCAAAGTTCTTTATTATTCGCTCGCCCTCCGCCGTCATCATCATCGTCTCTCTTTGTGTACATAATATACTCGTATATATATATATATATAATAGACTCGGCCGATCGTTGTATTAGTATTACCGTCTTTACCGCCGTTCGTCTGTTCGTATACTATAGCTGTAGATGCATATTTCGGCTTTTTTGGGTTCGATACAAGTTATTTCGACAAAGTAACCGTCGTGAAGAGCACAAAAGTCGGCGACTCGATAGTAACGGGAGGTTCGACTCCAAAAGTAACGTGTTTTAACCTACACGACTATCACATCAATCCCTTTCTGTATACTTTCCACGCGCTAACATATATTTACGATTTCGCTTCTATTGGTACAACCTTTAGTCCCTCCGTCGTTTTTTCGTTTTACCTATTCCGCGTTAGTAGATCGCTATCCTTTCGCGAGTTTTTTCATATTCGGTACAAATCGCACGGCGACAAGTCGGACGAGTAGGGGGAATTTTCCGATACGTTTTTTAATTCGCGTACGCGTGACTGAGTTGTTGAGCATCCGTCGGTGCGACGAAATACACATTAATAGGTTTCGGATGAAGTGCCGTTAGTTAGTATTCCAAAGCACCTCTGCTAACATTGATGAAGATCAATTGTCCGTTGACCTTTGTGTCGATCATAGGGAGAATTTTCTCGAGCATTTTCATCCCTTCGGTTTGTTAAAGGCCACCACCTCGAACGAGGTTGATCGCCGGATTATAAGTCGCAATTTTTAAAACGCGAAAACCGACGGAAAATGTCAACAATTTTTTAATCGAATCGTAATGTTATCCCGTGTTATTCTCGGACACGATAATATATATGTTGTCGGGATTTTCGAATTACTAAGTACAATTTTTACCGCGAGATATTCGTTCGGAGATATTTTTGATAGTAGATTTTTTTAGATTTTTTTTTAATAACGAGAAAACGTTTTAGTAACGGGAAAACAATCGAAAAAACGCGTAAACGATACGAACCGTTTAACATAAACGATATTTTAAACGTTGACGAAAAACGAAATAGAAAAACCAAAACGTAAAAAACGTTTTATCATCCTGCCGTAAAACACGTGTCCTGCGTGACACGACTGCTATTTTGAGTGGCGGCAAGGGAAAGCGCTCGACACGAAAATTCTAATCCGGTTACGACATACCCGGGGCGCTATACCCAAACACATAGGTGCAAGTAGAAAAAAATGAAATAAAATTACCGGCGTCGTATATTACATATATATATATATATAACCCGGAGAGAGAGATATACATACTATATATTACTATATAATATTATGACAAATATATATATATATACAGAGGAGGGCTGCCCGAAGACCCGCTAAGGTTTTTGGACCGTGAAACGCGTTGTACTCGTTAAGTGTAATTGCGTTACGTAAACGGCTGCTCGTATAAGTCTGCAAACGCTAGTCGCTCTCTTTCTCTCCCCCGCTCTTTCTCACGTATTTTCTCTAGTTTTCGTTCTCTCTTTTTTTTCCTCGGCGGACAACCAGTCGGTGGCAGCACGACGCGCGCGCAGGAGGGATTCCGTGGTGACGGTATAGGGCGAATTGCCAGTGACAGCGCGGAGACATAAATCCAACGGGATAAAAACAACGTCGGAACTTATATATATATATATATATATATAGCGGTTAAATGACAAGTGTAATATACGGAGTCTTGTATCCGGCGGCAATGACGTACAGAGCTATATATATATATATATAATATACACCGTCGGACGGAGAGGTAGTAACAAACTGTGGGGTAGTGACCGACCGCGCGTTTGGTGAAAATTAACAACGAACGACCACCATTTTACTACCTCCGGGCCTTCTATATTACATATATATATATAACGCGTGTGTGTTATACGCGTAAAACAGTCAACGAGACTTAGTTTTGTATTTCGCGAAACGATGACGTTTTTCGTGTATATTGTTTTTGGTCTTTATTTTCTTGCCGAAAGCCTCTCCCTTCTCCTATGGAATTTGTAATATTTATAGCATATAAAAAAGAGCGCAGTCAGTTAAGCGCTTGGCTTTTTTCAATGGGGTGAGATATGCGTATCAATGACATACTGTCGTGTTTCATAGTGGTGGAACTATTTGGTCAACATTTTCTATGTCGCGTAAATATACAGTTTAGTTACTCGACGCGCAAAATATGCATTTTTTCGCCCGTTTAGAACGTGCGTTTTTAGGCGCTGAATTTCGAAATTTTCCAAAAGATTTTTCAGAATTATAAAAAAAGAACCCCCCGAAACTAGAATAATTGATTTTCGCGTTAGTACGTTTAAAATAGTATTTTAATCGTTCGTCGTTATATCGCGTACCGTTTTATAGCGGTAGTGCAAGCGGATTTTCATCGTCAAACTTTCTTTTGAAGTTATGTACTTCGTAACAAATCCGTAAACTTCAATTTGTTAATTGAAAAGCGCGAGAATTTTTCAAATACTTCGAACTCTCGTCGATTATTAAAAATCGAAATAACTCGGCGGATTCACGCGTAAATTCGTCGCCGTCGACAACCGTCGTTTTATATTCGTAATTTTATTTTCGTTGTGCGGCCTGGTAAGATATAGGTAAAATACATCGAGAAAATGGTTACGAAATACTGGATCAACAAACAACGTCCGATAAAACCAACTATGAATAAACGTTAGTATCAACGTACGGCGGGATAACCGAAATCAAAACAGAGACGCGAAAGGAACATTTTTTGAAAAGTATTAATTGTAATTAAACGAAAGCGCCGAACGTTTGAAAACGTTCGCTTTGCACGACTGTACGGAAAGTAATCTCGTTGGAACGATTTAAAATTACGGGTAGTTCGCTCGAACGAAAACCTAGCCGCCCCTTTCCCCCCGCCAATACGGTAACGTATTATGTAAGGTGCGAGTGCCGCCGCTCTGTCTGAACGAATGGTGGTGCCTATATACTATACGTACAATATTATGGTGTAATATTGTCGCGTGACGATGATTGTGTCGAGAAGGTGGCGGGAAGAAGGGAAAACAATGAGCGGATCGTCGTGGTGTTTATACATATACATTGTATAATATCGCGTACGCTCGTACAATTCGTCCATTGATCCGCGCGTCACACGTACATAGCTCGCGAGGCGTGTGACGCGCGTTCGTGACAATAAAATCCGCTACGATATAATATTATAAAGTATATGATAGGGGCGGCGGCAGCAGACTGCGATTGTGCGACCGTGTGCACCGAGACGTACGCGTGTGTTCGCCTCTTGTTCCGAATCGCCGAACGGAGCGTAATTACCTCTGGTAGGTTGCCGCCAAAGTTTACGCGCGTTACCGTTATGTTTTACAATATTCGGCGGCGTTGGACGACGGGTATATTTGTACGCCACTTAAACGGAGAGAAACACATGTTTCGCGAGACCGGGCGCGCCAGTTAACGATTTCGTTTCAAATTAAATCGACCGGGTTACGTAACCGCGTCAAAAGCCAATCGACGTCCATCGTTTTATATCCCTACGAACACGTCCGTCAACGGAATATACGCCGAAGCCGAACGCGTCGATTCGTCGTTTTAGGTTAAATCAATTTTAAAAATCGGCGATAATTGTAAAATGAAATTTACGTCCGACATCGCGGCGCGTCACATATTATGTCGTTATCTCTGCGCCGTACTAATATTGTTATCGAGCGTCGTGAATAATAGTATTTTATCTTACCTACGTGGCGCTAATTTAACACGTGTATTACACAAAACGAAAGGAGTTTTTAATTTAAAAAAATTTTAGTTCGAATTTTTTTAATTAACGTACATTTTTAAAACGTAAAGAGCGTCGAGTTAATTTTAACCTTGTGTTTAATACCCGATGTTGACGATCGTATAAATACAAGAATATTTAACGCGTCGCTACGTAAAACGAGAAAAAGAATTAAATTTTCACCGCATATATGTTGTGTGTGTGTGTGTGTACACCAGAGAACGAAGTTGAAAATTATATATAATAACGACGCGATGGCCTCCTCATAAATTAAGCGCGATATATTTTTCTTGTACACGGCGTGGCGAAACGAAAACGGAATTATTAAAGAAATTTGTAAGCGACATTTGGCGTGTTGACAACAGAGGACGGCGTGCGTGAAACGGGATCGGGCGCGGTTTCCAATTGATAGGATTATAAACGCGACGGGACGGTTGGACTCCGGCATACGGCTACCCCTGTAGGGGGGCTTCGGGGCACAAAAAAGCTGGAACGGAATATAAAAAACGGCCGAAAAAAGGGGACGCGTATGCGTGCAGATATAGAGAGAGGATTAAGAAAACCGTCGTCGGGAGGACGGCGGTGTGTGTGTATGTGGGGGGAGGGGAATGAGCGAGGAAAAAAAACGCGTCGCGACGCGGAAAGCTTAAAAACGTCGGGCCAATACTGGACGGCGCGGAGAGGAGACGATATAATATTATACGGCGCGGGGTCGGGTCTGCGGACGACAAAGTTTTCCGGCTGGCCGGGTTTTCGCGTATTATACGGTGTACCGTACGCGAGTAAATTTAGAAACGTCCTGGCTCGGCGGGGTGGTCTGTGTAATGGGGAACGCGGGAGTGTACGCGGATTTTAATAGTATTATAGGCCCGCGTGTAATCTGGTCCACGGTATAATTCGTAATATAATAATACGTGTTAAACATTGGAGGGACGAATCTAAAAACCTAAATATATTATACGCGCCCGCGTGTGTGTGTGTGTGTGCAAAAGGATAGCTGGGGATGGGGTTGGAGCGGGGGCGAGGAGAATTCATTATGTATTATTCCGGGAGCGCGGGCGCGAGGCCTATGCCAACGCCAGATGGGCTAATCAGCTGATCTTTATTACGGGCGACATTCTTCTGGACCGTTCGACTGGAAAAACCGACTGGAAACCGGGGCGAGTGGTTTTGATACGTCAGCCTGCGTTTGACTCGACGAGGGGGGTGGGGTGGTTGGTGGGGAGAGGAGGGGTGACACACCGCGACGAAAACGGATTTTTTCCTCCTAGTAACTCGTTGCGTGTGTTTTTTTTTTAATATTATTATTCGATTTTTATTTTTATCCGAAAAAAGAAAAAAAGAACGTATAGTGTTCGATAATCTCGGGCGTTTGATGTTCATGCCGGCGTCGCGGCAGCCGGTACGCAACTAGGTACATACCGCGATAACGGTATTAGAAATACGTTTTTTTTTTATAAGACGTTTCGTATATACAATATTTACGTGGTATACACAATTTTGGACGATCGACGCGAGTATTTGTTTATATACACGATATTTTTTTCCAAAAGTAAGCGTTAACTTGTTAAAAAATGATAACCATTGTCCTTAACAACGCTATTTATTTACATCGTCAGTAGTTACGAAAAACCGTCCGAAGCGAAAATGTTAAAATTGAAGAGAAATCGTTCCGATATTCCGGATATAACAATAGGTAGATAGTCGCGTCGTTTACGGCATAAATCGAAATAAACGAAAAACACGTCGAGATATCTTCTCACGATTTTAGCGAAATACGCGTACAAAATAAAAATATTTCTTTTCGCGAAAAAAAACCCGGTTTAAGAAAATTAATTAATAAGCCATTGTTTTATTGTATAGCGCGTAATCATATATAATACATAAATATACTCGATGTAAAACGCGTTCACGTTAAATTTAATTCGAGTTCGTCGTCGTAAAAAATAATTTCAATTCAAAAGCACGCGCGCGCACGTCGAGCCTTTTAATTAACGGCGCTGTTTTTCCATCCTCTCTCTCTTTCTCTTTCTCACTCCGTCTCGGTATAACGTAAAATCCGATTAAAATTCGTATTCGTGGACTTTCGGAAGTAGCGGTTTCAACAATGGGCCTTAAATTTTGACAAGCCTATTATTTGCGGTTATTCCGAGGAGGTTGACGCGTAAAAAGGAGAGAAGCGAAAAAACCCCCTTCCCCGTATTACAAAAAAACCGCGTATAAAATCTCCAGGGTGCAATTTCGGAAAAGGGGTGTGGGAATAATTTAAAACTAATTGGCGTACCGGACGGGAAAAAGTTTCTTTTGTCCGTTCACATATATATATAAAGTATAGGAACTTGCGGTGTAACGGGTGGCAAAAGACGAGTATTCTTATATATAGAATTATATAAAACTATATATATTATATACGGCCATCGAGCGTATTTAAATGACAATGCGTAGGCGCGTGTGTACATATATATATATAAAATAAAAAGTTGAAAAAAAAGAAATTTCGTCTCTTTGTCGTCGTCTTCGTTATTATTATTATTTAATCGGCAAAATTACAGGGCGCGAATCGTGGTAACAAGACATATTCGATAATGTACCGTCGATTTCTACGCTGTGTATACACGAGGCCGCGTTTCCGAATTTCGCAATATCCCCCGACCTTTTACACCCTGCTCCGTCGATACCAATGTTACCGTTCCCCGTCACCGATGACTGCTCCTATATATTCTCTCTATGACTTTCGCGTCGTTATTTACGTTGAACGTCTAACCTGACCTATCCCGATTCGGTTTCGAGCCACGTGCGGCGATAAAAGTAACCACGTGATAGTTCACGACGGTGTGCATATAACGTGTGCGGTCCGTAAATGTCGACAAATCGGGACCGTTTTTGAATCGCTCGAAAAACGAAAAAATGTCGTCGGTGATTGTTATCCAAAACGCGTGTATTATCCCGTTCGCGCGACGGAAAATGAAACGTGGAAATTATTCGAAAACGTTTACGCAGACAAGTATCGCTTAGAGGCGAAATAACGCCCGCGGCATTCCGTCTGTTGGCCGGTACGTGTAACGTATACATTGCATTGTGTTCGGCATACACCCGACACCGCGAACGACCCCAAAATAGAAGACTTTCAATCGCAGAAGGGTGCGCGCCCGTCGTAGTAACGTACAATA
>JAIPRN010000763.1:0-37858 GCA_025469175.1 Geopemphigus sp. TES_GeoC_2020
ACAAGATTGATCAATTTCTCTGGATCACATCCCATTTTAAAATAAATATAAAGTATATTGTACTATTGTACCTATATATTTAAAAAAATTATAAAAATCTATAGTTGACACCAATATAACGTGTGTTCAGTTGTAAACTATTCGTTTAAATAAACAAATTTATACGATAATATAAAATTTTCATATTTTGCTCGAAGAAAAAATAGAACCAGACCGAACAAAACCAAACATGCTTCGTTTTGTTTTGTCGTGTGTTGATGTTGACTGATTAGTGTGAGCGCGTCACTTATTTTACATAATGTTCTAATTGCCTCCAAACAGCTCCGAGCTGATCCAAACAGCTCGGAACAGTTTTGCTCTTTTGGTGTGCGCCCGGCCTTACGATCGTATTTTCTAAAATAACGATTTTCTTTGCGTCTAATTTTCGCGCAATTCGTCGTTAATCGGTCACCGGTTAACAGTAATTCGACGTTCGATTTGAAGTTGAAGAGACAATTGTTCTTGTCCCTCGCTTTTTTTAAACCGTCCTTGCACGTACGAAAAGTGCGTGTGTAAGATATCTATATTCAACTAACTGTATATTAGCCGCGCGCGTGTCGATTATATACGAAAGCGTTCAACAATAATCCGACCGCCTAAAGCGTAAGCCGCCCCGTATTTAATTTTAAAGGAGATTTTGCTACTCGGCTCATTTTCGTCGGAATATAATACGTATTTGTCGAGGTTCAACCGAAATATCGAAAATCGATGTCGCCCATACTTTTACGCCGTGTAATATAATAGCGCTATTAAGGAATAAAAATAAAACATTCCCCCGCGTGTACGTACGTATTAAAAATATAGATCAATCGTCGAAACGATTTAGACGCATTGTCGACGGTTTATTATTTACGATCGGACTTTGCGGACAATGTTCGTTTTGATATTTTCGATAACTTGACCCGTACAACAATCTAATCAAATGGAATCTAGAACGTCGCCGCGACGTAGAACAAGCAATTTGACGGGCGTTTTCGTAAATTAGATATTTATCAATTATTATCGCTATTATCCGAAAGTCGAACGTGGTAGTATATATGGTCGTTTTATTATCGAAATTTTAATTATACGCTTTCCGCGCAACACGGGGCCGTATAAACAACGATGAAAAAAAGGGCGAAATAAAATCCTAACCACCCTTTGTCCCCCATTAATTGGTCTTACCGTCGTAACCGCCGTAACTGTCGTTGAAATGGTAGTGATGGTGATGCAACAGCTGCTGCTGCTGCTGTTGTTGAAACCAACGAATATTGGGTTGATGATGGTGTTGAACCGCGGTCCAACGCCGCTGGATTTCGTCGTTCGCGTCTGGCAGCCGTGGCATTGTCGTCGAGTCGGTTTGGTCCGCGAAATGTAACCAAACGCAATGGCGAGTCCGTCTCGTCGGTCCTCTGGGACGTTTACCACTCTGTCGTCGCCGCGACGGGTACGTTAGTGCGCGCGGTCTTTTACTCGAACGGTACGGCGCTGGCAAAACACACACGCACACGTGTATCGTATTATCGTCGGACGGGCGTCAATTGTTTTTTCGTCGTCCGTAGCGCCGCCCCCCTACCCCGGCCTGCGATTTAACAATAATAATAATAATCACTAATAGCGATTCGCGACGATGCGAAATGTGCGCTGACCGTCCTGGTTGTCGTCCACCAGCAGACAACGCACCGCCGCGCGCGACTCCTAGCCGAAGTTCCGTATTCCGGACGGGCGAGAGACAGACGATCGTTGGAGAACAACAACCTGTGCTCGAAAGAAACGAACGCGTGTCGACGACGTCGTGTTTCGTTCCGATTAATAAATACACGACGCGGACCGTCGGGAAATGAGCGCGCGTGTAGTTAGTAGTAATAGTAGTTAATAGCTTTGTTAACAACCCGCGCACGGAACGTCGTCTCGTGTTCTCGACGATTAACCTTTCCGAATGTAATAAAATAAGTCGTCGGCCTACGCGAAAAACGATCGTTGTTATCGTCTAACAGCGAGCTTCGGGTAACTACAATCGCGACGTGCACGGACGCGTATCGTCGAGTCACTGGTCACGCCGCGCGCGGTTCGACGCTTTTCCTACGGAATCGATACTTGTGGCCCGTTACGTTTTTCCCTCTATAACAAGAAAGGCGCAATTTGAACGCACGTTGATCGTACACGTATATTACATCACCCACCGTGTTTACGCGCACACGTACCACACACACCCTCCGAGCTACACCTCGAATATAATCCACGGCGGAGTAAAAGTAAAAGTACGCGTTTCGTTTTATATACATATGTGTGTGTATGTGTGTCTGTGTGTGTGTGGTCGTTAGCGTTCGGAGTTTATTATTATCATGCGCATCACGAAACACACGCGCAGTATTCGCCCATCGGTGGACGTGCGGGTGAGTGGCACGGTGAGAGTCGGGAATAGTTTCGCGGATTTCCACGTCGAATCTATTTTAATTAACGCCTGTAGCCGTAACGTGTGTACGCGACAGTAATAGGATGGAAGGACAACTACCACTCTACTACTACTACTACTACCCTTCTATTTAAGTATACGACCCGCACTTCCCCAGCAAACGACTGTGGCGAAATATATATATATGTACACGAGCGAGTCGATTGCGTAACGTACACGACGACTTTTATTATACGCGTGTAATTGTATCCCGGGCGAGTAGAACGCGAATTTTTCGTTTTAATTTCCTATGGCGTTTTTGGTGAAAAACGTTCATAAACGTTTAAAACAAAACGTTAATCTAATTAATAACCGATTTAAAAGAATTATGCTAAACCCTAAACTATGAGATATTTATATAAATAAAATAGTACATAAATTACCGCGGTAACGTGTAATTTGTAGGGTAACTAAAATAATATTCACGAAATGGACAATTTATTTCCATATCTAGAGGCGCACTTCTAAGTTACGTAGCCAATCTTGTGCCTCAATGTCGCCCTTGTGGAGCAGACCTTCTGTTCCTCCTTTATATGTTGTTAGCGAGGACGCGAATAAAATAAATACCGTTCTTTTACCGAATTTCGGGTATCATTTTTATTCTTCTACGGTTGATCGTAAGTTTTCTATTCTAAATTAATACCTCAATGGTACGACGATTTTTTTTGGCCGAAACCGGTAGTGAAAAATAATCCTATTTCGTTTCGTAAGCTCCAATTTATGTAGGTATTTTTTTTTTATACAAATCTAGCTTAATTTTATTTTACGTACTCGCGCGTGCACACACACGTTATATACTAAACGTCAGCATTAAATCAAATCGTTTACTTGTTAACATATTTTTTTTTCATATACGTTAATGTAGAAAATGATCGGTCACGTGTAAATGCAACATGTATTATTTATAGGAAGAAACGAAATATACAGATCCTCCGATTTTTCGTTTTATCTTATTTCTTCGATGTCAGCACTTTAAAACCATATAAAATGATTTCCTAATTATAATAATCTACGTAATTAAACGTAAAATATATATTTTTTCGTTATATATATTTACGTTTTATTTATAAGACCAATACATAATGTGTATCAAGTATGCACGATTTAAAAATTAACGGGCACGAAAAATAGTTTCTTCATTAAGGTACCAACCGTTAGTGACACTTGGCCGACGACAAAGTATGTATAATATATACGAAACGCGCAAACGCGAGTATAATAAACGCGTCCGTATTGATGGACAGTTATTGCTGCACAAGTAATATATACACACAACTCGAGGTTCCAAAAGAAAACGACTTAATATTTCGCTATTAAAAAAAATGGTACGGGGGCAACGACGACGATGGTGCCCCCCGCTCGGTTGTGTGTACGTAACCGCGCGGGCGCGAAAAAACGTCGGCGAATAAAAAAAAAAAACGCGTCTCCGCGTTTAAATCGGTATGTCTCGGCCGTTTTCATAAAAGTGTCGCGGTCATTATTCTAGGTGTTTCGCCGTCCGTGGTTTTTCCCGTTCATTTCTTAACGTCAAAAACAACGCACCCGATTAACCGATGTCAACGTTCGATAAGACGAACCGGAATTAATAACGCGTATACGGTTAATTTACCCGTCCTCGGCGCTGTGAAGACAATTATCGTAACCGTTATTGACCGCGGGCGCGGTGTAAAATTGATTCGACGGTGCGCGCGCGCCCCCCGGAGTATTTGTTACACAACGGTGTGCCGTGTACATTGACCAATCGCGGATCGTTCGACGCGGCGCCCGGTGTACACGGCACGCGGACGGTGCAAATACACATACACCGCGGTCGCTATGATAACGGTATTATCCGGAACGCGGCCCCGCCGTGTTCGCGTCGTCCGGGTAAAAAAAACGTCGGCGATATCGGCGTTGTTGTTTTTATCGTCGCTCCGTTGTTATCATATTACGGACGTTCAGATTTCGTGTGTCGAAAACCGAACAAATTTGAACGACCAGCCGGCGGACGTACGCCGCCGCCGCCGCCACCGTTTACACGCGACCATTCGTCCGTACGACGCGCACGCGCCCCCCGCGTTCGTTCCGATTCTGATGTTCGTCGTAACAGTGTCCGCGCTCTCGGATTCGCGTCGTAATGACGTGGTGCTCTTTTAGTCGCTGCACAGACGACGATTGTCGCGTACCCGGTTCGCGTCGCCCATATTGCCGCCAAACTACTACTCGTCGTCGGAGCCGCCGCGAGCACTCGATCGTCAACAGCGCGGACCAACGATGCACGATCTCGAGTACGCGCTCCGCGTATCTGCGTCGGCGTGCACTTGCGCCCAATTCTTGTCCGGCTTGTGAGTGAAATTTTGACGCGCCGCTCGGCCACCGTGTTATAACCGTCACGCCGACTTATGTATGTTTGTTTGCAGTTTGATATGCGCCAACTTCGTGAAAAAAGGCAAAATCTCCAACGAGTCCGTTATACCGTTTGTCACTGGATTCTTATCGTAAGGGTAGTATTTGCTTACTACTTGCCAACGTAGTAAAATTTATGGGTCGTTTTAGGTGTTCGTTGTGGCTGTATTATGGCGTGCTGTTGGCCAACAGCACATTGGTGTCTGTGAATGTGTTTGGTTGTTTGTTATTCGCCACGTACACTTGGATGTACTACAAGTACACGTCGAAGAAAGTAAGTCGGTTTTAAAATAATCCTCCAATAATCGTATCGATAATATATATATATGGTTAACGGTTTAAAATTACGTTTAAAAGAAAATAGTTTGTTTATAAATCGATCGACGTTTTTAATTAATTTACGTTTACAGACGATAATTTCTGGTATTTTAAATTGTAAATGTGTTTGAATTATTCGCATACAGTGTTTCGTTAATCTTAATCGATAATATAATTTAACGGAACACGCAGTGTTTCGTTTATTCCGTATAAATATGTTTCTAATAGTACTAATTTGTGATTAATTATTTGTACATTTAAGCGTTCGGCTAGGATCTTTGCTATATTATTTTTATACTTGATTTATTAGAATCACGTCATACGCTATGTGCTAACGGCTGTAGTTGTCATTGCCTGGATTGTATACACTACGGACACAAATATACATACTAAACGGTTGAAAGCTGTCAAGTCGCAACAGACAGTGGATGCAGTGGCGGTGACTCCTTTAGATCCAAAGGAACCAGATCCAATCGTCAACGACGCTATAGATCGTGTTGGACTTGTTTGCTGTCTGACCACCATGTTATTTTTTGCGGCTCCATTGTCCACTTTGGTGAGTATTTCGCGTTAGTCGTAAACGCGCTGTGCACACAACATATACACGCATGTATATTCGTCGCTAATGATGGTTTTTTTTATTTTGTAGATTCACGTGGTTAAAATGAAAAACACCGAGTCGATGCCAATGCCGTTGATCGTGATGACGTTCCTCGTTTCCACCCAGTGGTTGATTTATGGTCGGATGTTGCGTGACAAATTCATCATGGTAATTCGTCGTTTATTGTCGCGTTTTTCAGTTAGATTCCTTGAATAATAACGATACGAATGTACATTTCTGTTGTACATGCAACGTTATATATATATATATATATATATATTACCGTATTTAAATATCTATGTTATATTTATTATTGCAGTACCCGAATGCTGTTGGCTGTGTACTGTCCGTGATCCAACTCGCTCTTTTCGTCATCTATCCCAGGAGGTCATCGGTATCGTTGACCAATTCATTTAATAAACTGATGGACGCGTGATCAGAACGTTCAGTGTGCGTATATATTACCTCGGTAACGTCCGATTGTCTTTATAAACGGCGGATTACTAATATTGTTACGATTAAGTACAACATCTCACCCTCACCACTATTCATCTATCCATCCATCTTTCACCCACCCACCTCCCCATACTATATAATCGGTAAGGTTGTATTTTTAGTTTTTTTAATTATTAATTAAGTACTACACTTGTGATAATTGAATTTTTTCGCGGGTTTATACACTATCAAGACTAAATGATAAACGACTTTTGTTGTTTTTGTTGATATATTTGATATTTTAACTAAATCTAACGGCCGTTGATTGTTCTTTTTTTCATCGCTACAATTGTTATCGTATATGTTAAGATCTCATTTCTGTGAAATGTTTGACAGAATTCCTTTTACCCTCCATAATTTTAAACATTATTATGTAATTACTGCTACCACTACTATTACTATTACTACTAATACTATTAGTATTACTACTACTACTATTACTACTACTACTACTACTACTACTACTACTACTACTACTACTACTACTACTACTACTACTACTACTATTAACACTACTACTACTACTACTACTACTATTAACACTACTTCTATTACTGTCACTACTACTATTACTTTTATTATTAATATTACTAATATTACCATAATTACTACTACTACTACTACTACTACTATTACTATTACTACTACTACTACTACTACTGCTACTACTACTACTACTACTAGTATTGCTACCACTATTACTGTTCCTTCTAATATTTGGTTGGTTGCTAATCATTAAACAATCGCCATTATTTGATCATTGATATGCGTCGTGGCTAATAATAAGTATTAATATTACGAAATATATTTTTTATAAAATATAAATTGTATATGGTATGTTTATCTTTAAGACAATAATTATTGAAAATGAAATTATTTATCGTGTAATACTATCATTGTTTCAAGTGTTAAATTTTTATCTTTAGTTCGGCTATTTAAAATATTTTATTTTACATAGTTGTGTGTGTATCAACAACGCGAAGAAGGTAATGATATTTTATTACGGTGCAACTATTAGTTTTAATACAACATTTTTGGATTGTAAAAGTTGAATACATATTTGAAAATAAAGAATTACATTTTAGAAGATAAATGGTAAAACGTATATAGATCACTGGCAACTTAATACTTTGTGTATGTGTATATAAAAAAAAAAATTCCGGTTTTTATTTTTAGGAAAAAAAAATTTTATGACACGTTTAATTTTTTGTTTTAGTGTTGTTTATATTTAATGTTTTCTCCTGCGTTTGTTCTCTTAGTTTCTTATAGTAGTTGGCGATTTCCATCGGTGGAGTTAAAATAAAACACAATAGTCAGCGTTTTAAAAAATATTTTTTAAAGTTTTAATAGTACTCAAATATTGATTAATTATTTTCCGAGAGATAGTGTTTCAAGTATTACACTTAACGTTGAAAATTATTTTAACAGTACTCATCAAATACGTCCCCTTGATAAAACGTTTTCGTTTATTACAAACAAAAAAAAACCTCCGATTCGGAGGAAATAAAATTTATTAAATTTATTATTTAATTTACTCTCTCGAGAGTAAACGTTTTTGGCGATTAAATATTTCATAATTGCCGACACAATATATTCGCCAATCGTGCGCGCGCTTGGCCTTTCGTTTTCAAAACGTAATAAATAGTCGACGGAAATGAAAGTTTCGAAAAGTGTGTGCGGCGGCGCGTGGTATAGCGAAACGTACGTACATTTCGAAAAATCGACCCGAGCCAGTTGTCGTTCATAACCCGACATATTGTGTAAGTATCGTGATCGTCGCACGTTCGTATTTCGTACCGATATTGGACGTTCGTTTCTTTCGTACACATTACTGCTTTAACGAGTTTGTTCGCGAATTGTCCGATCGATGGGGCGGCGGACGACCGAAAAATCGTAATTTCGAGAACGTCGCGCACTTGGCCCGTCCGAACGACGCGTGTACGGTTTGTTACGCGTGCCCGTCCGTCGTACCCGTCACCACACGGCGCGGTGGGGTGAACGCGACGATAATCGGTGAGCGGAGAAAATGCCGCGTACTCGGGTGTAGCGCTACGGAGGTACGCGTTTATCGTTATCGTCCGCGATTACCGTTATCACTATCCGGGTCGGGCAGTACCGAACACGGTCGTGAACGCGTCGCGCGCACCCCCGGGGCGTAACATATTTGTTGGCCGTCGTCCCGTCGCGAAATTCGAACGACGGAATTCCATCGTCGTTGATCCGCCATCGAACCGGGCGCGTTATTACTCGACGGCAACGGCTCGCACCCGATCGGATCGCGCGAACAATACCGCCGCCAGTACACGGACGTGTGTGTCGTCCAACGAGCGAGTGAGTTGTCTACGTTACTACACGTTGTTACGTCCGACGACGTGTAAACGGTACGCGTTGTATTTATTCACCGGTGTCCGTGTAATTGCCAGACGGTTACGCGCGCGAATTAATCATGCTCGTTTATTATAATAATAACTCACTTATACGCACCGGCGGGACCTCTTCGTGTATGTATCGCCCCGACCCGGGTTACGTGGACCCCGTGTCGCCGCCGTCCACAAACCGGGGACACCCCGCGAACGTGCTCCGATCGTTGTTTATTGTATTACGGAGCCGACGGAAACGACCGAGCAACGGATACGTTATTAAAACGGTCGATTCCGCGGATTATAATTACGATTTTTCCGAAATTAAACGTAACCGCTCGCTCGTGTGTGTGTGCGCGCGCGTACGTTCAAAACGCAACGTCGACTACGTATTTGTTCTAAACGAATAGATATTGAATACAATCGGTTCGTATTATTATTATTATTATTATATTCTGGCGTTCGTGCTTTTCGACCGGTCTTTTATCGAACGCGCGCGACACGTAATTATTGTCGCGCTATATATAAGCGCGGGGGAGAGGGAGGGTACGGACACCGGTAAATGTTCGAAATCCACGCCTAATTAACGTTTCGTTTCGATAGCCGCCGTCTTTATTATTACTATTATCGTTGTTTGCTTACCGCTTTGTTGTCGTGTTTACACGTAGAATGATCCTTGGTCTGTTTGTCGACCGAAACGACGACGGCTAGTGCCGTTGACAAAAATTACGAGACGCGGCGAACTGTCGCCGCCGCCTTCGTCTCCCGCGGCCTCACGGATGGACGGACGGATTCGCGCGGCGGTGATTCCCGCCGAATAATACGTTTTTCACCCGTAGTAGCCGACGACGACGATCGGGACGCCATGTTCTTTCGGGTCAGGCATCAGAAAATGGTGCACGTTTACCTGCTCGTACTCGTCGTGCTCGGCGTTTTGGTGGTCACGGGCTCGATGATCGCGTACCACGCGCTGTTGCGCGAACAACGTTCCCAAATCGAAACCGCCGTGTCCAAGTCGTTGACGACCGGGACGGAAAAACGGCACCGGTTGTTCGGTAAGCGCGGCGACGTGTACGTTCGCGGGGCCGCGCGTATATTATGTCGGACGTGTACACCCTCCCCCCCCAAAAAAAAAAAAAATTTAAACCAAAAACGGCCCCCTTTTACAATTTGTCGTCCCGTCCATTAGGTAACGACCAAAAACCGTTGGTAATTTACAACAGAGTGCCCAAAACGGGATCCACGAGTTTCGTCAACGTGGCCTACGATCTACATTCGCGTAACTCGTTTCGCGTTCTGCACGTCAACATCACCGGCAATTCCCATTTGCTATCCATCTACGATCAGGTGAGATACTCGCCTTTACTCCTCGTCCTCCTCACAATTCGCCACGTGCGCGGCCCGTTTTGTTTCAGTATCGGTTCGTCGACAACACGTCGCGCTGGACACGACCGGCGTTCTACCACGGCCATTTCGCGTACGTCGACTTCGAAAGGTACGTCGATTTGTAATTTGG
Organism: Geopemphigus sp. TES_GeoC_2020; assembly: GCA_025469175.1. Taxonomy (NCBI): domain Eukaryota; kingdom Metazoa; phylum Arthropoda; class Insecta; order Hemiptera; family Aphididae; genus Geopemphigus; species Geopemphigus sp. TES_GeoC_2020. The sequence goes on from JAIPRN010000763.1 coordinate 10,149, forward strand.
GTGGCGTCGACGGGTTTCGACGTGAGCGAAAAAACACGAAAAATAAAAACGAAAAACGGCGGCCCGAACGGATTGCGACGAATGTGTCCCCGATATTATTATTTACCGACGTTAATAACTCGCGCCCGCGCGCGCGTACTATTTATTTACCGTTTGGTTCTCGCGTAGGTTCGGATACCCGAGACCGTACTACGTCCAATTGTTGCGTAAACCGTTGGACAGATTGGTGTCCTACTATTATTTCCTACGGTACGGCGACGATTATAGGCCGCATCTGGTGCGCAAAAAGCACATGGACTCGTCGACCACGTTCGACGAGTGCGTGGAACGCGACGGGCCCGATTGCCAAGAGAACCTGCTCTGGTTGCAAATTCCGTTCCTTTGCGGCCAATCCGCCGACTGCTGGTGCGTATGTGTTGTGTTTACGTTTGTACGCGCGCCCGTCGTTTACGGTAATTACGCCGCGTACTACTACTGCCGCTGCTGGCGAGCCGCGTTTATTAATTCGGAATTATTACGTAAACTGTTCGCCCGATAATACGTCGGAACGGGATCGTCGTGTGTACACGTTTTTACTGTAAAAATGGCGAAAAACGGGCCACGTTTTCGGGACATGTCGAAAGTGTTCGGACGAGTGCCACTGCCGTGGTATACGACCAGTTTCTGGTATCCACCGGTTGTTCGTTTCAACCGCTGTTTAAAAATGTAGATATTAGTTTTGTACAAAACGGAATCGGCGATAGTTCGGACGATTCCGTAATAGCGATTATACGTGGGACGACAATCTTTGTAGAATCCGTGTCTCCGATTTGTTGTTACGCACGAAACACGACGTTTTAAACGCTTTTTAATTCGCGTTTACAACGGGGACCGTATTTTATAGAAACGGACGAAAACGGTCGTCGTCGGTCGCGAATCCGAAACGTAGGTACGTACCGGACTCGGCCGTCATTATCGGAATACGCAACAGCCTTCTTACGTTATCGCCGAATTCGCGACGACGACCGTGCACGGTCTTATTTAGAAAGAACACCGAAAAAAAACCCAGTAAATATCGAGAATATCTCGTTTAGTGATTGGTGGACGGTCCGGGATAGTTAAAAATTGTACGGGACCGGAGGGTACTTTTCGATTTGTTCGGTCGATTTTATATTGTAGAAAGGATCGTCGTCTTTTTTGTCGAAACCGAGAGCGCATGTAAAGTCTCGTCGCGGGACGGACGAGTATTCACGAATATCGGAAATTTACGAAAATCGCCGGTCGCCGCTGGCTCATAAATAGAACACGTCGATTATATCCGTTTTCCGTTGTTTCAGGACCCCGGGAAACGAATGGGCGTTACAACAGGCCAAACGCAACGTACTCGAAAAGTACGCCCTGGTCGGTGTCACCGAGCGGATGTCGGAATTTCTGCGTATGCTGGAGCTCGCGGTTCCCGACGGCATGTTTCGCAACGCGTCCGAACATTTCAAGCACAGTACGTCGTCGTAGCGTATAGAGGAGAGCGACGACGATTCGTTCGCGTTGGTGGTTGTCGAGTGTCGTGTCGCTCAAAAATTGTTGTCGTAGGTTCGAAGTCGCACTTGAGGAGGACGGCCAAGAAGCATCCCGTCACCCGAAAGACGGCGCAAAAGTTTCGCGAGTCCGCCGTGTGGCGAATGGAAAACGAACTGTACGCGTTCGTGGCCAGGGAGTTCGCGTTCGCGTACGCCAAACAGTTTCCGCTAAGCGCGCCGCCGCCGCCGCCGCCGTCTTGGCTCAACGGCAGTACCGTGGACGGATATTCGAAATCGGTCGGCGATAGTGGTGGTGGTATGCCTCCGCCTAGTTTCCGGTATGAGAAAATATATCCGAAACCGTCGTCGCAACAACGTAAGAAGAAAAAGTACGCCGACCACGGGTGACGGACAATTGCACGAGTTTCGGCGGGCGCCGTGTACCGATTTTAAGGCCGATATGAAACAAAAATAACGTGTACAAATTTGGCGGCGAACTGGTTTTTTCCGTTTAAAAACCGTCGACGAGCGAATCTATACGCACACGCGCGCGTTCGCTTAAATATATTTTTGTATGTTTTTAAATAGATTAGTTTCTCATTGTCGATTAATTGTTCACACCCGCCCGCGTTTACTTAGATCGTCGATTTACCTATATTTTCGTCGACGCGTATCGATCGACTTTGGCCGACGGTGCGTCGAAACAATCTGTACGAAACGTACACGCACGGTCGTATTATTATTTGTACGGAAAAGTGTTGGTTTATTATTTTTTTTTTTTTTGTTTAATTTTTTTTAAATTTTTCTAATAAGAACCTAACTGGCCGGCTATTGTCGACTGACAAATAAATCAAATACTAACCGAATACTACACTAGCGTCGTTTTTTCTTCTTCAAGTTTTTAAAATGGCGTTTTCGTTTACACGCGCGCTCTCAAACACCGCAAACACGTAACGAAACAATTATCGAATCGTATTTATTATTTTCGATTTAAATACAAAAAAGTAAAAATTATACGTAAAAGGAGTGAGGGGCGGGGTGGGGAGGGCGCAGTCTCTGCAACATTTATTATAAAAAAAAACTAACGCGCGTACAATAGAACGATAATAATCGTATTTCCGAAATCGACACTATTCGTTTACCAATGCCCGACACGTTCATTTCGGTTTGATCGCGACGCGGATTTCGAAAAATAAATATTTAAAATTACGGCAGTCTCTATGAAAATTATGATAAATTCGAGTCGGCGCTTAACAATTTTCTCGTCGTGTTCGTCTTTAATACAAATTGAACAAGTACGCGGATACGCGCGTTTTTACGAGCAGGGGGAAACCGACGTGTTAGTATAACAAACGATTACACATACCGTTACATCGAACACGGCCGTTTATACGAATTAAGATTACAATAAATATCGAAATTTCACGGGCTCTTCGTCTCGACCACGACACGGTGGAAAAGTTGATTACTATTACTACTCTACTTCCATCGTCCATCGTCCCCGCCGTCGTCGTCGTCACCGCCGCCGCCGTTATTGTTGTACCATAAGGCCGTCACATTGGCCGGCTTGAATTTGCTATTTTAAATCGAAATAAATAAAAACACGCACACACACGCCCAACACTTACCAAAAATGCGAAAACGGACAGCCGACGATAAAGAGTTCTGTACCGCTTTTACCGCGCGTGGCGGTCGGTATACCTTCTTCGTCACCGTTCGTCCCGTCGTCTTGGCTGTCGCCGTAAACGCGATTCAGGTACAGCCTCCACAAGCCTTTGTAGTGACCTCGGATGTCCAGGTCCCATATGCCGAGACACTAAACGCACAAACGGTGTTGACGTCGCGGCCAGAGACCGGTCGTTACACGTGTTACCGCAAGAATAACGGGCCAAACCCGAAACGATCGCGAATTGGCGTTCGTGTAGACCGGGGGGGGGGTGTATTACTTACCTTCGCCAATGGAGCCCACGCGACGGACGATACGTCTTTGTTGCTACCGCCGTTCGGGTCGTCCAGTCTGATGTACAACAAGAACAACTTCTTGGACCTAATCGTATCGTCGTTGTTCGCCATTTCGTCGATAATGAAGAATTCTTCGTCCGATCGCCGATCGTTCTTGTTCTCGGCGTACCGCCACCTGTTACCTTCGTTGTTCTTCGTCCCGTCCCACCGTTTCATTCGACACGGCCACTTACTGTGATCCAACAGGTGACCATCCGTCACGATCTTCCGCTCCATCCACCCGAGGTAAGCCGCCGGAGTCATCCTGTACGTCGGAAACCGCGTTTTAATTCGAAAAACGAACACCGTACCAGGAGGACAATGGCAACCCACGCCCCCCCTTCACCACCGATTAACGACAGGTAAAATGTACAAACTTGTCGAGATTTTTGAATTTGACCAGACCGTTGCCGTCGTCGTATTCGCCTCCGGTACCGCCGCTATTCGATTCGGCGTTCGCGGCAACGTTACGGTTGTAAAACGCGTGCCGGCCAAAGTACGTGTGCTGAAAGTACGGGTTCACGTTTACGGCCCGGGACGAACCGAAATGGAAGGTTCTGCTGACCTCGGGCACCACGCATTGTCGGCCACGCTGCACTTTGCTCGTCCGCATCCACATGTCCCAATCCCAGTTCTGTGGAATACCGTAGCAGATAACCGGTTAGTGACGAACCCCATCAAGTAACGAAGGCGGCGGGTTAGGAGGTACAAAACGGACAATTTTGACGGAGAAATCGTTCGTCGATAACGCGGCAGGAGTTTGCGCACGTTCGGTATTGTGTAACGGAACGATACGGTAAATAAATATCGGCGAAACGTTCTACTTTCCTACTAGGCCGTTATTATTATTGTACAACGCTACGATATAATCGCGCGTGGTGGTAACCGCGTAATTTTCGTCAAAATTTGTTCCAAAAATGGACGCGAATTTTTCGGGTTCGTCATAACGGTAAATGGGAACAGTTACGGCGAATATTTGCCGTCGTTTACCGGAATCGGACGAACATCGCTTTTTTGCCTTCGAACCGACGTTCTCGTAATTTTCGCGAAGGCCTAGTAACCGTTCCGTCATTTTTCCGCCGGAAAAAAACGCGATCGTTAGAACAATTATACGACGGAAACGACGACTGTATAACGCAACGGCACCGCGTTGTCTAACCGCGCGCGAATATTGTAATATCGGGACAACGTATCGACGCGAAGTCGGCGAACATAAAAAACAACAGTGTACGCGCAACCTTTTCCACCGTCGGCCATTCGGACTCCAGTTGATCCTTGTACAGGGACCGTCTGAGCATCCATCCCAATCCCGGCATCCAATCGACGCGGTACAGAACGTCCGGCCGACTGGCCGTGTGCTCGTATCCTTGGTCGTTCCACGCGGATATACAGTACAGCGACCCGGACCCGCTGGCACCGCCGTCCGCAGAGTCGTCGGACGCCGCTAACAAAGGCAGCGTCTGGCTAAAGAAACTGAACCAAAAACGAGACGGGACGATCAAACAAACAATCACGGGCGTGGCCCTCGACACACAGCCTACACGTGTCGCGTACGCACCTAAAGAAATCTGCGGACACTTCGAGGTCGTCTTCCAGTACGATGGCGTACTCGGCTTGCGGGAACAACGCGCCGAACGTGTTCGTCAACGCCGATTTGTAATGTTGCGTAACGCGACGGCGGCGCATTGCGCCGCCGCTACTACTCACGCGACTACCAACCGAGTCGCCAATAGCGGGCATGTGTTGTACGACTCGGATGCCCAGCAGCCGAGCCACTTCCACGGGTTCGTCGTAATAGCCGTCCACGTGCACGGTAATCATGTGCCGTTGGACGCCCCGAGCGTTTAGCACCGATTTGATCGTCCTATTTGGTCCGTAACAACGGCGAAAATTAAAAAAAAACAACGTAATATCATTATTGTTCAGACGTATACGAGACGAGATTCGTACCTGTACAGGTAGTCCGCTCGATTGCCAGCCACTATGACAACCGGTACACGGTCTATGGTTGAGTCGGGTATCTGTGAACAAACACACGCGGTTATTTGGAGAGTCCGTTCGCCGGAGAAAAGCTTCGATGGTTATTCAATATGGAACAAGTTTTTGTCAACGATCCGTAATCGAAATTATTTCGTCGCTCAAGTGACGTTTAAACCTTGCCAATAATTACGGACGAGCCCGAAAACCCGTGTTTCACAAACACCGCGGTGACTTTTTCCGTTGAAAAATGTGCGTGTACGCGTTTACGTTCGTGTACGTTTTACTTCGAGCGTCGTTAGTTAATATAGAATTGCGTAAAATACGTCGGCGTTAAACAGTGTATAATTTTTTTTTATAAATTTTTTTTTTAAATCTAGTATCGTTTTTTTTCATTTTTTATAAGTTATCAAAAATATTTTACGTCATCTAAGCCACACGGTCGCGTTTTTCGAATTCAACGTATTCAAATAGTAATCGTTATCTCTACGATTTAAATCCCAAGATTGGTTTGAAGCTAACTTCCACGCTTCAATATTATCCGCTTTTCGTTTGTACGCACGAATCACGTCCTTGGTCTCTTACTAAATGTTGGACGTTCTAGTCTTGGCCTTTCTCTATGATTCTTTACTTCCACACTTCCTTCTATAATTAGTTTTAGTTATCCTTTATACCGAATCATACGTCCTAACCATTCATTCCGTCTTTTTACTATATTTTTCCATAATAGCTTTCCTCCCGATATTCATTTAAAAGAATCTCCCTTATTATACGTATTCTGTCTATCTAGTTTGTTTTTAACAACAAAGGTATAATAAAAATTTTCGAATAATTTCGTTTTTAGAATCAACCGCGTCTATATGTTTTTAAATATTAATCGAATACAAATAGTAAATGTCGGGCCGCGTCAATTATTTCTCATTAACTTACCGAACGAAACGTATTTACGGAGCTTTCGGAAGGAGTAAAATTTTGTATACAAAGAATAAACTACTAGATGAAAGCGTTACCTTATTAGTGTACTAATATAATAATTTCGAGACATTTAATTTCGTCGTTATACGAACAACTAATTAGGTTTGTAACAAAATTGCACGCGACTATTAAACGTTACCGAGTTTATATTAACTAACTTCGTAAGGACGACAAGTTTACCTTTCGCGTATTCTCGATTAATAAAATACGGTCGCGCGGAATAATCTCGTTAACGTCGACCGTTTAAAATCCCTCCCTCCCACGCGTACACACACCCCTCGCACACCAGATCCTTACGGGCAGTGGACGAAAGTCCAGCGGAGCCGGATGCGAACAGCTGCACACGTCGCCATAGCCTTCGATGCGACTGCAGAACCGCCGTCGTCGACTCAGCTGCGATTCGACGACTACGTCTTCGTCGATGATGCTGCCCCGGTCGATCAAATCTTCGTCGCCGTCGTCGTTGTCGACATTTTCGGGAACAGCAGCCGCCGTCCACGACTCGCACCATTCGTCGTCTACGCAACGGACATTTAATAATAACGGCGTGTACCCACACCAGCGCCGGACGATCCGCGAGAACTAACTCGGGCTATTTTGGCCGCGGCTTACGTCCAGCGGCACTTGGACGCGCAACATGACGTCGGTGCCCCACGAAGACGACGACCCTCCGCCGTTCCTGCTGTTACGTTGCGTCACCAACGCCGGGTTGCGGCTGTAGCTCTCGCCGTACACACGACCGCCAACTATACCCGTGTCTCTGTCGGTTTCCGGGTCGTCGTTGTGGTGTTTGGCCACCATGGTCCACATGTCCCGCCAACCGAGTTCCGACAGCCATAACGAACCACCGGTGGCCGATCCGGATCGACCTCTGTGACCGCTGCCGCCCACGTGCATTTGCATGGCGCGTCGGCATTCGCTAGTCAGGTGAAACGACGCTTCGTCCTATTCCGGCGTCCCGGAACGAAACAAAAACAAACGGCATATTTAGACGAGAACCCGTTCAATTCCCGTCGACACACGTTCGTCGTCACGGTCCCGTTGTGCAATACTCACTTTGATGGCGAATATCATTATACGTCCGGTGGACACGCGATTCAAAAATCCCACAAGGGGTTCGTCGTCCATGTATGTGTCGAACACCCGTTGAGCCATTACCATGCCGCTGCGTTGATTCAACACGACAACGTGCATACCTCTACTGTTTGACGGGCCGATATCGTCAATCACCTGTCCGCGGAACAATATACGCCGCGATTAATTACGAAAGGCCCCAGCGGCGACTAATGGTATACAGAGACAGAACGCGGTCTTGTACGCAAATATTATTTTAAATTGGGTTATCGGATGTTCGTGTGTTTCGGGACATTGTTACTTCGATATGAATTCGTTGTACGTTAGAATTATTCTCGAGCACTTAGACGTACGTTTTAAATTCATATTTCGCGTGTTTGAGTATTTTACTACGTCATACAGTTAGAATGTTCAAATAATTTGAACGTATTACGAAATCTCTACCGAGACTCTAATACAATCATAAAACGCACGAAATTTATTAATTTTCTATCAAATTGTTACAACGTGCCTAGTCTTTTAAAATTATTTAAATCTGTATTTCGTTTGAAATTAAAAAGTAATTTTATTAAATGTAATTTTTATTTATTATTGTACACAAATAAAAATTAATTTATTGTTTGAAATCAAAATGTGCACGATTATTTAAATTTATAAATAGTGGCAAATAACTTTGTATGTTATCTGTTGAATCTATAGTGTCATGTTACATACACACACACACACATCCAGTAATTTTCTTTCATTATTATATAAAATTATAAAAATTATAGTTTATTGTATTTAATATTTTGTTAAAACTCATTTTTATTTCTAAAATAAGTACTTTATTTTAATAATATATAAATTGTTATAAAAATGTTTAAAAGATTATTACCAATTGGGTTATATAAAATTTAATCCATAAAAAAAAATTCAAAATAAATATTTTCAACCTGTTGATAAGAAGAAAAATATGGTAAAATTTGGTAATTTATGTATTACCCGATACTACTTAAATTTATTGAAAATTTATCAGATTATCATAATAATACTCATATTATATATATAGACTACAACTGTTTATGTATCGTAATAATGACAAATTAATAAATAAAAAACAATTTGTTGCCTATTAGAATTCAACAAAATTGTATTTATTAAATTTAATCGCATACTTTTCTATAAATATGAACTTGAAATAAATAATAATAAGAAGTAATATTTCTTTAAATATGAACTCAAATTAGTAATTATTTAAAAGATTGTTACAGCGGCGATTTTTGTTAGTAGTAGTATCCCAAAACTAGTTCCCTTTCAATTCAATCGTTAACTGTGGACATAATGACCGAACGAATAACACCTATTCTCATTATAACAAACAAATAAATCTACGGACGAATATTTGGTTTTCGATTGGTTCGTTGATTTACTTGATACAAATATTAACGTCAAATATGTGTGAATTGACTCTTTACGTCATTCGCAGTGCCAATCTGTTCACCCGTTGCTGATCATACCGTACAACATTCATCATTATAGCTTTATCGAACAAATCAAACGAATTAGAAATGTGTCGAACGAAGCACTTAGATAACAAACCCAACACACACACACACGTTGGCCCATTGACGTAGACAACAATAATTACCGTCGCATCGTCGACGCATATCCGCACTCGGTTTTTACTGGACAGCACGTCGATGGATATGTACCTAGCCGTGTCGCTGTATCGCGACTGCGGTCCGCTGTCGCCATTGGGCTTGGGACTGTTAGCTGCGGCGGAGCGGTCACGTTTGGCCGTTAGCAACGTCAGCGCGGCGTTGACGACGACGAACAGGACGACGGCCGACACGAGTATGATCTGCGGACGGACAAAGGTACACGGGGCGTTGTCGGTTAAATCCGTTAAATACGACGTACAGCGGAGGAATCAACGAAACTCACCCTGACGCGTCGCCAGCAGCAAAACTTCCGTCGCATGGTCGACGCCTTCGTATACGTGTGCCGTCGTATCATCGTTTCAGCCGGTTGTGGTGAACACGGGCGCCCGCGTCGATGGCAATGGCCGCCGTAGCACGACGTCCATAACTACGCGCGACCGTGTGTGTGTGCGGTGTTTCGACGATCACGGTTTCGATTCGTCGTCGTCGTAGTACAACGCCGGACACGGGAAAACGGAGCCCGAAAACACGTACGTTAAGAGCCGTGTACGCGGCGGGTCGTAAACGAATCGCACGCGCGTTCACGGTCGAGCGACGATAAAACGCGAACGGATACACAAAGTAAACGTCGTTGTCGTTCCGGGCGGCTGCGATAACCGCCGGCGGTGTTAACGACGCGGCTGGCTGGTCTCGTAGATCCGTAGCGGACGGCCCGCCGTCCTGTATTTCCGCCAAAATCACCCGTTCGAACGTTTGTCGTATCCGATCTCTAAACCGTTTCTCGTGTTTCGAGTGCGCGCTAACTACTACTGCTACTACCACTACTACCACTATTACTATTACTATTACTACCACTACTACTACTATTACTATTACTACCACTACTACTATTATTATTACTACCACTACTACTACTACTACTATTACTGTTACTACTACTACTACTACTACTACTACTACTACTACTACTACTACTACTGCTACTACTACTACTACTACTACTACTACTATCATTACTACTATCACTATTACTCACATATTGTTCCGCGATTTAGCGACGGGCGTGCCGCGCGTTCGAACCGCACCGACAGATGGCGCGCGCGTTATGCGCAACACGGACACCGGACGGCCGGTCCCGGGTGGTTCACGGACGGACGCCGATTTTTCCGCACGACGACGTTCGAACGTTCGCGATACGGTTTTCGTAAACATTAACGTAATTCGGCGGATTTCGATGTAACGGTAAAGCGCCGTGAAGGCGCGTACATCATATCCCTTCGAAAACGTCGAGTTCCGATCAAATATACGCGATTATGGGGCGGAATTATACGCTCGAAAGTAGTTGCGTTTCCTCCGCCGGGAACGTACGTAAAGCGCCCAGTCTTGTAAAGAATAATTTCCCGAACGTAATCGGAATACTTTTCCGAAAATATGCCTAATTCGAACGACGCGTAAAACGTTTTCTAAACATTTATAAATAATGTCCGAAAAAAACGAAATTTTTTATATTGCCGTTATTCGATATTTAACTTCCAAATAACGTATTGGCTTCAATTACATACACACGCATACGTACATATATACACGTAATAAAAAATGGAATATATCGAATATATATCGATATATATATATATGTATATAAACAAATATAAATCGAATATTAATATATAAATATATATATTTACGAGACAAAAATTGTCTCTTATGCTCAGGTTGTAGCCATAATTAGGACTATTTTCCTAATTAAAAATATAATCGGGGACACGCGACCATTTTCCGAACTTGTTTCTAAATTGTACGAAAAGCGTCCCGCGGATAAAAATGCCCCGTAAGAATTGTTTGCAATCTATAATCTAACGCTCGTTTCGAAGAGAAAACGCTATCGACGAATTCGACGATTCGAACACGCTAAAGGCCAATATAACGGTGACTGAACACGACCGTTTACGAGATGAATTTATTTTTGAAATAAAAATCGAAACGTTTTACGTTGTACGAAAATGCGCGCCCGTAACGGATTACAAATTACCTAACGACGGGCAAAAGTCAAACGCGCGACCGATTCACGGGCATTGTGAAAAAAGTCCGCTACCCACCGCGTTACGGGCGTGGTGTGTGGTAAACGCGCGTTCGATGTTCTTTCGTTAACGAATCGCGTAATTGTATCATCGAGCGATAAATAGTAAAATCGATCCTTAAAAGTATATATATATATATACACGGTTACGTAAATAGAAATACGCGTTGTTTGTCCCACTTATTTAATAATTTTTAATAACGGGTATGTACTATGGACGTGAAACGCGAAGCGAATTAATTATAATAGCTACGATTTTTTAAAAAAATACCCTCCGTTTTCTTTTTTTTTACTATTTAGCGGTCAGAAGGTGTTCGGGTTGCGTTAAGCGTTGAGTAACGTATTTACATAAAACGTTTTTATTTCACTACGCGAACGTAAATAAACATAATCTGCATTCGAGGTTTGTGTTTATATAATTGTTGTACTTATACACGTATATTGGCAAATTTTCAACACGCGTAGTACGCCGTTATGGGAATAGTAGTGTAATATGTTTACGTACGCGGATTGATTGGAAAATAACGCTCGTTGCGCAATTGCTGATGTCATATCGATTCGTTACGGTAGAGTAGTATTCGGAACGCTTTTGAAGTATTCGAAACATATTTTCGAAAAAAAAATATTTTTTTTTTTATAAACGTACTTCGATTTATCGCGTAACGTTCGCCAGAACGAAAAAAAAACTGTTCGTAAACATACGCGTACGTATTTTTTTCGATAGAATACGACGTATTACTTGGGCGATCTCACGACCGGGTTCGTACAAAAAACAGTCGGAAAATGAACCGGTCAAAATATTTAAGGAAACTTATAATAGCTGTTCACCGAGAGACGAATAGCGCGGTTCAAAGTCGAGAATTGTTAACGTTCTAAACGGTATCTAAATAGGCCGCCGTTTCGGTGGAACGTCGGGTGTTTCGTTTGTCTTTAAGATGAAACGCGTCCCGTTCAAATAGGCGCGGATTTCGAATTTCGTCGTCGACCCGCCGACCCGAGCGTGTTTCACGACGTCTTTTTTACAGTCGCCGGAAAAACGAGAATCCAACGACCGTCGGGGTTGGTTACGCCGGCGTTAATAACATTGAGACGACGGAAATACCAAATATGTTCGTTGTCTCGACCAACGAACGACGGCAGTTGTACGATCGATTAATCTTTGTATATTTTACAAGTGCGACGTATAAAACGCCGCGTGTAGTAGAACATTATGTAACGCGTACGTACTTGCGTGTCTGCTCGCGTTATTCTATTTATAAATTCCCCCTCTCGTTCATATCCGCGTTTTGTATTTTTAATACGCGCGCGCGCGTGTTCCGGTAATTTTCGTTACACGTCCCACGGAACGTTAGACGAAACTTCCAAAACGTACGTACGTACGGGTGCCGTCCCGGAAACGGCGTCTGTTCACGGCCTTCTCCGTTATTTGTTCGAATTTTCGTACCGCGTGCGAATTGAATAGCGTCGAAAACTCGACTTGCGTTCCGTATTCATAAACCGTCGATCGTTCAAAAAAAAAAAACAGCCGGCCGACGTAATTATTACGTCGCGTATTATTTGTTTACCTAGTAGAGTGGATACGATCGATTGTATCTACGGCGTGTACAATCCGCCGATTACTCGGACCGATTTTCGTATTGATGAAACCGTTAAATCGATCGTGCGCGAACGCGAAGGAACGTATGGGAGCCATCAATACGCGAGTTAAAAAGATACAACGAATAATTACGACGGCGGCCGATTAACATTTATATCAGCGACGCCGTAACGTTAAACGTTATTCTTTCGTCGCGCCGGTCTGTATAAAATTCGCTTCGAAAATAAACGGGTAAAATTCGTCGACGACCAGGGTGCCGCGAATAAGACGGTGGTTCGGGACGAAACGTTTCCTTTTTTCGGTCGACGCGCCGATCCGGTACAATTACGCGCGGCAGGTACGTCCGTAATTATACGCCGACCGTACGGGAAAAACATATAATTATAATTTGTCCGCGAGTACCGCCGACCCCGAGTTCGGCAATTCGATTTCGGCCGACTGACGGCGGCGCAAAAATATCTACCGGCGCAAACGTGTCCGCGTAACAATTGCCGTTCGGCCGATGACGTTTAAATACAATATCCGTCGTCTTCGCCGACCATCGTTTCGTTCGTTTTTCGTTTTATGTTCGCTTACGGACGCGCGGCCGTCGGCTGAGATTCGTATCGACGAATTTAATGACGAAGACCCGTGTTTAGGCTGTACGGCCGGCCCAGCCGACGGCGTAAGGTCCGCGGCAAATCCGAACGCGATTTTTCCTCCGAGAAACTCGTTTTGTGTTTCGGTTTGACCATTCGCGTACGTTCGTTTATTACGCGGCACCGAAACGCGTTTTCGCCCATTATTCCGTTTTGTGCGCGTTACGTCGTTATCGCGTCATCATTTCGCGGCACAACACGCGAATACGGTAAACTATTTAATTACCGCGTTTCGTTCGGTTTTTATGTCGCAGCGACGAACGTCCGTCGAATTTAATCCGTTTGTTTGTTTTTAGTCGTTTTCGGCGTCTTTGACTTCGCCTACTCGCGCGTTTATTCGCTTCTTTTTTATTGTTGTTGCCATATCGCGGATTCCGTTATTTTTTTTTTCGTGAATAAATGTCTATGAAACCGAATTCCAGTTGTTCAGATTTTTTTCGTCAACGCCCGTTTTAACATTTATAGGGTCACGATCGAATTGGTGACTCCCGATAACGAAAAATAATATTTTTCAACGATTCATTTTCAAATTGTTTTTTCGACGAACATTTGTACTCGACATCGATATTACGTATATATATATATACGGCACACGTGGACACGGTATTCGATCCGATTATTGAATTGTCGTGTAAAAAAAGGTATATTTGGCGGCGATTAATTGGTTCCAAACAATAAACGTTTAAGAACTTTGGAAAAAGAATAACCAAAAATATATTAGTAGGCGCACGACGGTGGAACGCGGACATTTGTGCCGAGGTCACGGTCGACAGTTTCGTTAGGACAAAAACGGTAAGGCTATTTTTTCGACAATTTCCGTTATTTATGCCTATAGTTTTACATGTAAGACGTACGTGCACGCGAGTGGTACCGTTAAAATCGTGTTTTACGTAATATGGTCGATCGGTAGGTGGTTTGCAGGTGGCTCACACTTGCGTAAACGTTTGAAAAACGTAATTTTTAATGTACGACGTTTTCGTCGTTCGACGATAGAAATATTTATAATAATAAAATAAATCGGTAAATAACGCGTCGATTTTTCACTCTAGTCGATCGGTATTTGAATAACGGACCACCGGCCGCGATGGCATTAACATCGACGCTGGCGATGACACGTGACAGACACCGTCGCGTCGTCCGTCATTGGTCCCGTAGCCAAAACAAACAACACGTGGTCCTCAAAACACATACGGCGACACCTCTCTCACACCTGTCTAACACGTCTACGTCCCCGGTGGCAAACGGTACGGGTTGCCTCCCGTAAACGGAAGCGATCGACTTTGGTAAAAAGTACTCTACTTGCACGTGCCGGGCGGGGATGTGGGTTGTGGGGGGGGGCAGCTGTCCCGCGTCCTAAGTCCGTATAACCGTACGGAATTTAACGAAATCACGACACGCGAAACTCGCGACGTTTGGGCGAAATGTACAGGTTCTCGTCGAACGTCTCTATTTCCGATTACCTGTTGCCGAAAAACGAACGGTTTAAAACATCGCGACGACTTTATTTGTTCATATGTGTCGATCCCTCACGTACATATTTTCCTCTTTGAATTCCAGTAGTTGGCGTTTACTAACATACAATTCGGGCCCTACCGTATCGCGAATTTATTACGCGACGCGTGGACGTTGACACAGACGACGAATTCGTATCGGATTGTATTTAAAGTCGGTAATGGAAATAATAACTCGGTCCGAGGAAGTTTAACGGGTACACGGTTTTTGGACTTTTACGCGTTTATTTCGTGACCGAAGGCTTTTAGCGCGAAACAATCGTCGTGTTTCGAAATAATAAGTAATTGTTACGTTTCGGAAACACGACGGTTTTGGGTTTCGACGGGGAAAATGATATAAACACGTTTTGTTTTTCCGTTAAAAGTAGAAAAAAATGTACAATCTGTATATTAAAAAATATAACGAGTAAGTATGGATACTAGGTTTGTGAGCGTCCATTGACACTACTTCCAATTTGAGTTTTTTTTTTTTTGAAATAGTATTTAGGTTATTACTGTATCGTCTGGAAACGTTGCAAGCATTTGTGTTACTGGATTGTGGTAGATCTGCCGTGTAAAGGTTATAAAGAGTCGGAGCAAGGATATTGCGCCTCTAGGCACGCATGCTTAATACGTTTACGCTCGACTAACTGTAGTAACTGTATAGTACGTACGTATATTAAACAAAACGGGTACATTTTTTCGTATACAAATTACGTACTTGGCGCGATTAAACGATCGTATAATAGTAAAAATATCGTTTTTCCTATTTTCCCGGCGTAATAATTTCATTGTTTATTCGCGTTTTATTCGATAATTGGGTAGGTCGAAAAAACCGTACGTGTGACGTTCGCCGTTGTGTTTCTCGACTTTTTGTTCGGAACACGTTCGAACGCTTATTTACTTTGAGAACGCGGCGCGTACCGAACCCACCGACTCCCCAACCCCCGCACCATGCTCTCAACTCGAGTACTCGAGACCGTTCAAATCGTGATGTTTAATTAGACGCCAACGCGCGCGTTTCTCGGACGGCAGCGACGTGCCCGGCGGCGAATATTACGGTCGTTTTAATTTAGGCGCGTTAGGCTCGTAATGTAGCGCGTAATTTACGCGCGGTATATATAGCGGACATTTATCGTATACCGCCGTGATCGTAATCGTGTCATTTTGCGTTTTACCGAACGTACCGCGCGTGCGTATAATACATTTTTTTTACCCGAACCAGTTAATGTTCGACGGCGAACTGCTTGAAAACCATGAATCGAAAAAGTGTCGGAAAATAAAAACGTACCGCCTATAATTAATACGTAAATGTCGTGGCGTCAATACCGTCGCCGTATGAAACGGTCCCTGGACGGATAGTTTCTACGTAACTTACCCGACGGTTGGTCTCAAGTTGAAATCGTCTAAACGAAACGGCGCTCGAATCAAAACGAGGTTCGCGTATAAAATCGTCGGACCGCGTTTAAATTGCCGACGCCGACGATTCGTCAAAATCAAAACGGCGCGATTCTTCAATTATTCGGCGCTCGTCCGTTCCACTCGTTTTGCGCGTACATAATTTAATTAATGTAATGGATAACACTCTTTTTTTTATAAGTACGTGACAACAATTTACGATTAATCAATTTGCGTTAACTTAAACAATAACACGCACGAGTAATTACGTTATAACACAAAGTATCCGCAACCAACATTAACCTTCTTAACGGCTCATTGGCCAAATAATTGGCGGTCGAATAAGGCGCATAGGTACTATTTCGGTATAAATACGCGGCAGAGACCGTTGTTTGGTAACCGTTTTCCAATATTTACGCGTAGTTAAACGCAACGTCGTACAGCTATTATTCGTTAGTTCAATCGACGACTTCCTGGGTTAACGTTTAATGTCAAAGTCCAGCCGTTCGTAATTCGTATTAATAGAGACATTTATATTTCGTAATTACCGCGGTATTATGACGACGCGACGTGTACGATAAGGCGTATTTCATTAATTTTCTAGAAATTAGACGTTTTACATAATCGTAATCGTTTATTACGTATAGTAATATATATGTATGTAATTGGTATGATTAAGCGGTGCGATATTCAGTTTTTTTTATCCGCAGGTATAATATACATTTTTTTTTTTTGAATAATTTCTTGTTTCCGACAAGTTTTGTTTTTTTTTTCGTTACGAATATATTATTTTTTAACTACGGCGTTTGAAACTGGGAACGGGTTTTTATTTTCAGATTTTTATTATTAATTTAGGTACGAAAGTAACGGTGAATCGTTTTTTTTTGTTGTTTTTGGGTAAATGATTCCGACAAATATCGTTAAAATAATAGCCGAGTCTATGCTCGTATTACGTGTCACTCTTATAAAATACAAATATTGTCCGTCCACGTCCGAAACGTACATGTCGACAATTTTTTCCGGTTTTTTTTTCGGTAATTTTTCAATAAACTATGGAAAATATGGCAAAACTCGAATACTAACCAGACGCGATTCGCTGTTGATACGCGACCCGTACGGAGGTCAACGGCGGAGCACTATACACGAGAGAGTTCTTAGACAATGCAAAAAAACAAAAACCGTATCGTAAAACCGATACGTGTTTTCGCTTCGCTCGGAATCTGAACCGAACATTCCATATAGGCTACTCCCACCGGTGTCTTTTATGTTTTTTTTTTTTTTGTCGACGGGCCCGAACCTATTTTAGTTTTCTGTTTTTCGATACCGAATTAATTCGAAATAATAAATATTCGAGAATAACGCCACATATAATACCCGTGTATAACACGAATAATAAAAACAATCGCCGTCCGTTCATTGATACACGTTACACGTATTCCAGTGCTCCGCCGTATACGTATTGGCGCGTGTTTGTGTACGGATGGTTTTTCGGGCTATAAAAACATCATTTTTTTTTTTACGTACGCGGTTCGATCACGATCGACTATTTACACATCGTGACTATCGTCCGTGCGAACGGGAAAATAATTGTACTACACTCGCGCTATATCGAATAAAACTTGTTCGATTAAGTACGCGATACAAATATTGTAATCGTTATCATCGCACGTTGTAAACATATTGCCACAAAAGAACGTAACGTACGTTTCTTATTATTTCACCGACGCTACGATTTGTTTTTGTAATAATAATTATTATAACGGAGATGCGCTTTGAATTCTACTAATGTTACGTAACGAATTATTCTATTTCCAAAGAACTGGTCATACTATACATCGTTTAAAGAATATTAACGAGCACCGTGTGCCGCGTTTGTCGAAAAAATTATTTACGAGTACACGTGTCCTTTCCCACCGCTTCCGATGGAATTATTTACCGTTTTACCGTTATTTTTCACTAAAGACGTAATATTGAATTACGCGAATTGACGAGTATCAATATGGATTTGCGTTCGATCGCCGTTTATATAAATATGTAACGAAACTGGACAACTAAGAAGACCATTCCGATTTCTAAATGTATAGCGGTCACGTTATTAACGGTATTTTGTTCTTGTTACGAGAATTTGGTCGAATATTTTTAAAAATCAGTTTTATTTCTATCGAAATTTTTTAATCGTGTAATAATTTAGGTTATAAATAAATAATCGAATATATTCGATTTTTATTTCCGTTTTACTCTTTTTTTACCCACAAAAGTCGACAATGTACCTACTATCAGTAAACCGTTACTCAGTACTTCAGGCAAAACTAATCTAACGTCGAAATATCATTACGCTAATTAACAAATGTGTACCGGGTATGTAAAACCGCGAGAATTAAGTAAGTAGTACACACGAATAACCGCGTAAATTCGATTCACGTTCAAAAAACGAACATAAAGGACACGAATCAATTTGAAATGCTTATTATCAATTTTGATTTGAACGACACGCCAACTTATTGGAAATAAAAAAAACGTCGTTATTAATTCGTCGTAAATATATAGGTAGGTGTTATAATATACTAACAAAATGCAAATGTGCGATACGTAGATAGTAATTTGCGACAAAAGCACGTTCATATACACGTGCCTATACGTAGGTATAGAATGATGACAACGACTTATGACATCTCGTTTTTTTTGCGTTTGAAAAAAAAGTTGACGTCAATTTTAGTTTTCGGGCCATAATTATTATTATATAATAAAATAATAATAAATATAATTATATTATTCGACTCGTCACTATAAGTGATCGGTGATTAGCATAGATACTTCCGACTTACTTGTAATCGCGTGCTCAATATACAAATATTTTCTGAAATAAAACGCAATATAACACACGAAAAATATTTAATAAACAATAGAAAGGAAGTGTATATTTTGTCAAATTTTGTACAATCAATTTTATAATTAGAGTCGTACGAAATTTAACGCCTAAATTTTTTAAAATATACATACGTTCGTGCACTGTGCAATAGAAAATGTAAAAATACTTTGTACTTTTTGTAAGTGTAGGTAATTTTAATTCTATTTCAAAAAAACACTATTACAATTTCAATTGTAAAAATGTAATACGCAAGTCGTAAATCGACAGCCTTAAATAATAATACAATATCCATAATTATAAACATAATTTTGATCGTTTTAAGACGTTAAATTAATTGGACATATTTTTAAATAAATAAATTTTATTATATATTATAAATAATAAATAATCGACCGTTCCATTTAATGACATTTATGTAATTGTTGCCGAGGAATTTTCTTCGTCGAAAAATTAGATTATTTGTTATCGAATTAATTAATATTTCGGAAAACAATTGTACGTCGACCTAAACGATTGATATATATCGTGAAATAATATTTTATAAATAGTCGATATTCTAGTAAAATAAATTAATTATTAGCCATTTAATTTGTTAATTTCGTGTAAAATGTCTGAATATTTTAATATATAATAACAAGAAAAATATTCGTGTAAAATAAAAACGCTAAGTAACACCTATGAAATCATAATGTTAATAATTTTTGATTAGTTACAGACACTAAAATTAGGTCGGAATTACTATAAATATTGATTTATATTCGAAGATACATTTTCTAAATGTCGAAGAAAGTGTAAAATAGACGCTTTCAAAAAGTAAATACTTAAAAATTAAATACTCGAATATTCAGGATATTTGACGTATTTCGGAATATTATAAAGTATTTCGAACGTGCTACGCTCAACCTGTATCGTTCCAAAATATTTCGAAACACGTATTATCAAGTTAATCGGACAATTATTTAAAATCAATTGTCCTAGACGACTATAGAATAACGGAATACTCTATTAGGAATAAACTACCTGCGAAGTCTACGAAACTCGTTGTTACAACGATAACGTATTAACGTTTCGTCGAGAATATTTTTAGTTTTTACATTATTTACGCCCGACATAAATAAAAGTTCCTTTTCGCGTGGAATAATGTTATTACGCGTACAATACACGCCTACGCTACGATACGACGATATTATTAATATACGCGTATATATATATATATATATATATATATATATAAAGAAAAAACGATAATGGAGTTGTTCGTACAATAGTTTCGACCAAACGTAGAGATAGGCACTTGTGTAGTATACGTCATACTATAATAATATTACTATACCTTTTAATTTTTATTGTATACGCACCTTGACAACCGCGCGCGTCGGAAGTCGAAATATGTCAATAAATAACGCCGTTTTTCGTGACGCTCACGCGCCTAGTTAACAACGTTATTTACCGCGAACCCTCGTCAGTAGTCACTGTTTAAAGAGTACGTGCAAACTCACACAGATACGCGAACACAAACACACGCGCGCGCGTCCATAGATAACGCAAGGTTTCGCGCTGTTTAAAAGTATCACTACGGGCACTATTTATAAGTGAACAGTAACGGGATTAAAACTACGTAATATTTGGTTACGGAAACGAAAAAGTTACGCGGCCGTACAACGCGAACAAATTCAATCAGAAATAGATAAATTGGCCGCCGGGCCGGCTGATTAAGATTTCGTCCGCTGCTGATAGCCGACCGTGATCCCGGGGTCTTCTCCTTTCAGATACTCACGGTACCCTTCGGCCCCGGTGAATATGACGTCCACCCAGACGCGGACCGCTTGTCCCGTCGCCGCCGACAGGTGGAACGTCCTTTGGGCGGTCTTCACCACGAACGCGCACCCCTGTCCTTTGCTACTGTTCGTGTGATCCACGTACACTTCTTGAATGTCCTAAACAATACGCGCATCACGACCAACGTAATATTACTAACTGTTATTATTGTCGTCGCGGTATTTGGAATATCTCTCTGTCTATGACCACAATGGCCCGTGGTATTTACGGTACGTGTTGGAGCTCACTAAGCATTGATCACGTAACACCCCTCCGAGTAAGTGGTACACTTGTACGACGATTCGGGGTGTATTTTCGAAAACCAAATTTTCAGAATATATCGTATAACTGGATTACGTTATAGGCAATTGGTGCCCGACTAATATTAACGCAATTTATAAACATAAAATATTTTTCGTTTCAACGTTTATGTTTTTGTATTAAAATATTTTAACGTTCATCTAATACCTGATTATACATTTTAAGAATTAGTAGAGAAAATCAAAAAGCTTTGTGTATTTTTAGGAGGAAGTGTCATAAAAAAACATTCTCGTCCCTGATATATTTATTATGTTTATGTTTTATTATATATGTTAAATTAAATTATATCTATCGCGTTTGAAACTAAATTTGTCTTCCGAGTCCTTTTTCAAAGGTAAACTCGAATACACGCTTAAATACTTTCAAATTTAAATAGATAGGTTACATAGTCATATTTTTGCAAAACTTTCAATAAAAGAAATTTTCGATACAAAAAGTAAAAACGTTCAGTCTGTGATTTTTTTGTATTCTGAACGATTTTAAATAATTGTCTAACTTTAACGTAAAGTAACGTGGTTTCAACACACCTGAAAACGAATTGACGCTCGGGGACGGGTCTTCTTTTCGGTCGTGTTGGTATTAATGACGCCGTCGTCAGATCTGCGATGATAATACGATAGGGTCCTCGATCGTCGATCGAATACGAACCATCGTTTCAACCACTTATGCCCACCGCGACGTGAATTCTTCCCGTTGCCGGTACCCGAGAGCTTTTTTAAATAACCTCGGCATGAAGTACTGTCAATCCAAAAGCGTCGGTCGATACCGCCGCGGTTGCCACCATCGTCATCTAGCTGATGTCCAGCGGACTCGATATGCGCACGTAAGTCAAATGCCATCCGGTTCTCGGCCGAGTCGTCTCCGTCGTACCTGATCGGTAGATATCTGGTCAGTGGTCTCTGCGAACATCATACACATACGCATTTACACTATTAAGTTAGCTCACACGCGTGTGCGTACTCACAAGCACAACACACACACACACACACACACACACACACACACACAATAAATGATTATCCAATTCATTTATTATCTGTTTTATGTTTATAAAAAAGTATATATTTCCAATATATATATAGATAGATAGCATATTGTTAGATGTTGACTAAAATTAATTATGTTTAGATTTTTTATTATTTTTTTAATCGGGTATTGGTGTATAATGTTTTTTATTTCATAACTATAGATGTTTTTTGCCCTTCGATCCCCTTCTCTATCATTCAGATATACGCTACTAATATTTTTTGTCATGGAAAACCATACTAACCTTAGTTATGTCTGACGGAAACGATTTGTTTTTGGACCGCAGTTTTATTCCGGCTGCTCCGCCGTCGAAGATCGTTGACATTGACATTCGTGACGTTGATTCTTCCGACGCAGGTCTACAAATATCATCCTAAACAGTGTTTAAAGCAATTCCCATAATTAAACGTCGTATTTACTATTGAATCACTGCATTGTAATTAATAGATTACGGAAAAATCCCGAAATCAGGAAAACGTTAGAAACATTGTCAAAAAACAACAAATTTCAGAAACGTCATATTTTTAATTTCCTCGAGCAAATCTATTGTTGTATCCAATATAATTTGAGTAACTATGTAGTATCTAAAAGTTTCATTATAGTTTACTGTTATAGAATACAACGAATATAATAAAAAATATCAGTATCAGTAATAATTTATAAAAATATCGCTTTTTAGCAATATAGAATATAATAAACGAATGAAGAAATACTTTGTTTAAACTCAATTTCATATAGTTTTGAATTGTACAAAATGTGTTCTGTGTATACATATTCGTGTCGTACAGGAACGAAAATTAAAATCTTACACCTCAGTGACTGAGCTTTAAATAGCCGTAGTATTTCGGTTTGAGGTACACTTACTACTTGCCTATACACACAGTATTTTATTTTTGGCATATAATAACGACAGTTTACCGTGTATGGTTTCTATTTTATACAAATCGCCGTCGCAGTGACACTTAATGTAAAACATTATTTTAAATACACTTTGCGTGGACGGAAAAGTTATTTATATACTTGAAAATAAATGTTGGAGTAATTAAATTTGTTTTAAAATCGTGGCAATGGTTAAGATCGTAATTGATCGTGTATTATTAGATTGAAAAATGAATGCTTACACACTGATTTTAAGGTACGTATTAAAATATACTAATGAACATAACTAATATAAGTATTTTACTAAGAAAGTATACATTTAGATGTTTTTTTCGTCGATAGCGCATAATTTTTTTTGAAAATTTATTTAAAGGAGTTTAAAGTGATTTAAAATGTTTTACCTCCGTAGAAATGTACAAAAAGCTTTGTTTAATATACACTTAGTTATAAGTTACTCGTGTCAACTTGTTGCTAAAATAAAATTGTGTTAAAAATTAACACTTGTTCTACATTTTTATTTGTATTATTATATATTTCATCTATAACTATCTTTCTTCGTTAAATTTAATAAGATATTTAAAATGATAATAAGATACTCCAATGTACGTATGTTTGTATAATGGGCATATTGAATTTTGCCATATTTCGGTGTTAATCAGTTCATATAACGATCGTCGATTACGATTATGAAAATAAAATGTTCAAAAATTACCTCGCCGCCTATACTGCTACCTATACTGCTGCAGCACGTTGTTGTCATACTGTTTGTCATTAAGTTGTTGACGTTGTTGACGATAGGTTCCGTAATCGGTGGCGACGGAAATCCGGAAATATTGACGGCAGAAAAGGCGGGTGACCACGGTGAACCCAGAGATTTTGGCTGTTTATCAATCCACGATAACGAAGACGGTGGCGATTTCGACTGTTGGTCCCACGACCATTCCTGCAGAGATTTCGGTTGTTCGGAGTTTTCGTATGGAGACTGGTGAAGGCGGAATTGGTCTGCT
The DNA here is from genome assembly GCA_025469175.1 of Geopemphigus sp. TES_GeoC_2020. Classification (NCBI taxonomy): domain Eukaryota; kingdom Metazoa; phylum Arthropoda; class Insecta; order Hemiptera; family Aphididae; genus Geopemphigus; species Geopemphigus sp. TES_GeoC_2020. The sequence goes on from JAIPRN010000763.1 coordinate 34,435, forward strand.
TGTGTTACGATAGCCGTGCTGGCGACTGCAGCGTCTAAATCTTGTAGTTTTCTGTGACCCTAAAAACCGGCAAAAGTGGTCGAAATTTATTAGAAGAAAAAAAACAAAAATTGATAAAAGTAGTTTTTAAACTTTTTACGATTTCAATTGTAGTAATAAATAAAACGACAGATAAAAAAGGTAACCAAAAACTTAAATTTTACCTTTGAATAATGATTTTCCCTAAATAAAAAAGAAACTTGATACACATAAGTACCTGTTGGATAGACAACGTTGCGGTATTGATATCGGCTCGTAGTACTCGCAGTTGATCGTCGCCTACGCTCCGAAGTTGATCGAGTTGTGCGCGTAACCATTCGGCTCGAGCCCGACGAGCTCGTCTCACGGCCACAGCTGCTGCCCGGTCTCTGTGCAATTCTTCTCGACGAGCTAGCCACCCTGCCTCCTCTTCCAGCAATCCAAATTCCACATCTTCGTACAACTACAGTAACCGTGCTCGTTATTAGGTATTTTCGACGAAAATAAAAATTTGAATAATCGCGTAGTTCTTATCGACCTCAATGGGTTATTATTACTTTTTGTTCGGATTCCAACAGTTCCGTTCGTTTGTCGATCGAAGCTCGTATTTCAGATTTTTGCCCGTCATTGTCTTCGACCATTTCTAATCGAGCCCGTAACCTATACATACACAGTTAATACGATTAATTAACTATTTTATACTCGCGCTATATTTCAGATCTCGTGATTCAGAATAATAAAAATTGTTTTAACGACTTCATAATAGAAATAATAATTGTTTTACCGTGTAAATTAACGTTGATTATACATATAAAAAGAGCATTCGCTGACATTTCGCGACGTGTATTGTACTCATTAGCTCGTAGATACTTTATAATACAATAGGAAAAATGTATTATTATTATTAATAATAATAATAATAATAATAATAATAATAATAATAATAATATGGCCTTTAGAGTTTTAATGATATCTCTGACTTATAGATTACGTAAGATTAGTATAGTCTTAATCAATTTTATATCCAAGTTTAAAATTACAATAGAGTTACCCCTCTTTGTACTTTGTGCGTCGATTTTACTACATAATCGTCGATAATTACCCTTGTAGTATACGTCGGTGTCCAGCTAACTGCGTGTCGGCCGCCGTCCTTTGTTCCTGTTGTTTCATAGTACAAACGTCCATTTGTTGTCGACATTCGGTCACAGCACGATCCAAACCGTCAACGATATTGTCAGATTGACGCGTTTCGTCATCGGCGCTATCGAGTTCGGCTCGCAACAACGCGGTCTCGATAATCAACTAAAAATACGTCGGATGGATATCGATCACCGGTAAATATTGTGTAAATACAAAACAGCAAATAGTATCAGGTTTTTCAAAATTTATAAACATTGGTACGCTGTATTTGACCGGTAGTATAATAAATAAAAAAAATTTATTTACACTGTTTTAAAAGCTCAATTATTAAGATTTAACGACATTTGTGATTTGTTTATCTACAGAACAATAAATGGGTTTTATGTTTCAAATCTTAAAATTCTTTTTTTTTATTTTCTTTATTTTGAAACGTTTGAAATGTTAATAGTTATGTATAATTGTTGAAATATTACTAAAGCATATAATATAATCAGTAACAATTCTATTTATATTTCGAGAATTTTGAAACTAAAGCAACTTTATCAGTTTTTACGAAGTTTTTGAATGTTTTTCTTGAAAATTTGCTAGGAAAACTAAAACCATTAAAATAAAATACTATCTATGTGAAATTGTTTATTCGTAAATGGATATATATATGTCAAAAAAGATCGAAGTACTTTTTTATCCACGAAAAGTAAATGGACAGTATAAGAAAAAAATATATAATTTATAAATCCAACGGAGACAAACAAATGATGAGAGAAGTTTTAACAGTTAGTTCTCTCTTTAATTGGGTTAGTATTTTTAGTGTTCTTGAAGTAAAAGTTTATTAGAAAAAATACCGCTAAAATGTAAAACTTACCTCTCTGTCGACTTCTTCACGGCGCAAGTGCAACTCTACCAGCCGGGACTTGAGCGCCGACAATTCGACTAACAATTTCCGACGTTGCTCGGCAGCCTCCCCTGTGCTCTCAGTCAGGATACCGGAGACCGTCGGGGAAGTGGTACTACTACCACCGCCATCGGTAGAGTCTATCACAAACGGCGACGAACGTAGCCACGTCGTCGTTGACTGCCATGATGGTTGTGAAGGCGAATGAAGGAACGTTGACTGCAAAGCTGAATGTTGTAGTCTGTCCGTTGGAGATTTGGACAACAGCGGATTACCAGGTAAAACTTTTAAACCGCCGTCGTCGTTGCTTTCACCATTATGTCGAAGCCGATGGCGGAGGTGATTGTCCATGTTACTGATAAATACAAACAATAATATTAAAAACTACCGCCAAATATACACAGTAGAACGGTAAAAACTGTGGCGAATCGATTATAGAATAAGTGTGGTTTCACTTATTCTGAATAGATTGGTTGTCGAAAAATACAATATACAGATTTATGCTATATTGGCGCACAAAAAAAAAATTCAGTATCGATTTTCAATTATTTTGAATTCGTAGATTTCGTATCACACTTTGCATACCTCATTGTTTAATATATTTAAAATGTCTCGCTTTATTCCACGAAGAGCAAAATATTGTTCTTTATAATATATATCACATTGCTTCAATAAATTTGAGTACTCAATGATCTATAGAAACGATAATATTTAGAAAGATGGGTGAACATGGACAATGATGGATATGGATTCAAGTAGATCAGATTGTATTAAAATTGTATAATATTATTATTAATTCGAGAACAAATTCAGAACGAAATTAGGTTTACTAAAATTCATAAACTAAACAAGAATAAAGAATATAATAATAAAATTATCTAATTAATATTTCACAATGATAAACTGGTAAAAAATATCGTGAAATTTGTAATTTAAAAAAAATTTGGTGTAATAAAATAAAATTGCTTGTTTGCTGCTAGAAAAAATAAACTGGTTTGATAGTTATTAAATTTTTAAAAAAATTGGTTACTAAGAAAAACCAAAAGAACGAAAAACTTGTCTCAATAAAAAAAAATAAATTTATATATAAATAAGACTACGACCATTCGTACATTGTGACCACTTAAAACATTCTACGTATGTATTTTACACACACACACACACATACATAACATTAATATTTGTTTTTATTATTATTCTATTATTAACCTTTGCAGGGGCCTCAGAGATTCCTAGATCTTGAACGGACAATCACCCCATTATTATTACTATTGTTTATTTGACGTATCAGCCAATTCAAATGTATACAATTAATATATGCATATCATTGTTGCATATATAACAGGAAGGTTACTCTCCATTTATTTTTAAAAT